>BQMZ01000350.1:0-162770 GCA_036984285.1 Chlamydomonas sp. KOR1
GCGACGCTCAAGCCACGGTATGGAGTTGACTACGAGGCAATGTCATTTGCCTGGAACGCGCTGCTGGGCACGCGGGGCGTTGCAGAGCGGCTCAGTAGCCAGGGCGTCACGTTCAAGTCCTCCCAGCAGCTTAAGAACTATGACCAAGCAACCGCCGCAACAGTTAACTACGGGCACACTGAGTACCGCTTCGTGTGGGACAGCCTCACAGGTGGTATGCCTTACCCCGACAACAAGCCTGGCACCCTGGGTGAGCGGGCAGAAGCTGCTGAGGTAGCTCCGTTCGTGCTAGATTTGGCAACAGGACAGCTGCAGCCATGTCAGCCGAGCCAGCGGCCCACGCAGCAGCTTGCACCATTGCTGCTGGAGCCTGAGCAGCTCGCGACCACGCAGCAGGTCGTGCCGCTGCCGCTGCAGGGTGGCGGCGTGGTAGCGGGCACTTCTGCGGCTGCGGTTGCAGGGCGGGTGGTGCAGGGGCCAGGGGGGGCGCAGCAGCCCACGCGGCAGCTCGCGCTCACGCAGCAGCTCACACCGCTGCTGCTGCAGGGTGGCGGCGTGGCAGCAGGCGCTGCTCCTGCAGGGGCTGCAGGGCGGGTGGTGCAGGGGTCAGGGGGGACGCAGCAGCCCACGCAGCAGCTCGCGCTCACGCGGCAGGTCGTGCCGCTGCCGCTGCAGGGCGGCGGCGTGGCAGCTGGCGCTGCTGCGGCTGCAGTTGCAGGGCGGGTGGTGCAGGGGCCAGGGGGGACGCCGCAGCCCACGCAGCAGCTCGCGCTCACGCAGCAGCTCACGCCGCTGCTGCAGGGTGGCGGCATGGCAGCAGGCGCTGCTGCGGCTGCCGTTGCAGGGCGGGTGGTGCAGGGGTCAGGGGGGACGCCGCAGCCCACGCAGCAGCTCGCGCTCACGCAGCAGCTCACGCCGCTGCTGCTGCAGGGTGGCGGCATGGCAGCAGGCGCTGCTGCGGCTGCCGTTGCAGGGCGGGTGGTGCAGGGGTCAGGGGGGACGCCGCAGCCCACGCAGCAGCTCGCGCTCACGCAGCAGCTCACGCCGCTGCTGCTGCAGGGTGGCGGCATGGCAGCAGGCGCTGCTGCGGCTGCCGTTGCAGGGCGGGTGGTGCAGGGGCCAGGAGGGACGCCGCAGCCCACGCAGCAGCTCGCGCCGCTGCTGCTGCAGGGTGGCGGCATGGCAGCAGGCGCTGCTACTGCAGGGGCTGCAGGGCGGGCGGTGCAGGGGCCAGCACGGACGCAGCAGCCCACCCAGCAGCAGAGATCAGCACTGGGTGTGGCAGACGGAGGCGTGAAAAAGGGTGGCTCGCAGAAGCCTGGGCCCAAGAAGGGCTCTCGCAATAAAAAGGCCAAGGGGTGCACGGTCTGCAACCGTGACCACCACTGGAAGCAGTACGAGCTGTGCACTGCCTCCTGCCATGGATGCTCCAGGATGCACGGCGAGGTAGTGCCGCTGCCTGTTGAGGGCGGTGCTTGCACCAAGTGTGACGGGTGGAACAAGGTCATCACGTGCCCGTGGTGCAAGGTGAAGAGCAAGAAGACCGTGGCCATGGGCAGTGACGGGACTTGCCCAGACTGCCATGTGAAGTACAGGGTGAAGCCCCGGGTGCAGGCGTGAACAGGAAAGGCACGTCCTATGTCGGGGCCTTGGCTTGGCGTGCAGAGAGATTGAGTGGTGCATGGTGCTTATGACTTGGACGAAACCTAGGGGGGGTGGGCGCATGATGCGCCTGTGCATTTGGTTGTGCTGGGGTTTCATGCTTCCTAATTTGTATACTGAGAAGCCGAAGCTGTATTGAAAAGTAAAGCATGTGAGCGGCTCTGCATGATTTACCGGATGGTGGATGACAGAAAGGGTTACGAGTTGTCATACCGTGCCAAGCAGGCGCCTGCTGACGTACAAGCGTACCGTACTGTGAGCGTGTACTACTTACGTTGAATGCGGGGTGTACTACAGAGTAGAATACGGAGGCTAGGGAGGTTGACCACTCTCTGTGACGTATGCTTAGTGCCAAGGCCCCGTTGAATTTGAACAAATGTGATGTTGTGCGGCCTCCTGGCTAGATGCTCAAGGCAGGGCATACTTGTTTAAAGTGGGAGTAGAGTGCAGTAAATTTTTTCTTCGTGAGAAGGTTACAGGGACTTGGAATTCGTGCTTGGCAAGCACATGTGGGCGGATAGGAACGCCTCACCAACCACCGCAGCCCACTCTCCCGTACCCAAGACTGAGAACTCGCCATATTACCTGCTACCAGTAAACTCACGAACAGGGGACAGGGGCCTGATGACAGGGAAAGGGAAACCAATTACCAGCTGATGTAGTACTCACACACCTGGTCACGCAGGGCAGGTAGTTGAGTCTAAGGAGGCCTGGCCAGGTGCTGGTTGGGGCGCGCCACAGTCACACTCGGCTTCACATCACCGCCAAACCCAGTCCAGTACTGCATCTATATGCAATACATTGCCGGCCATGAGCGCGGGGGCAGGGACAGCCGGCGAACGCAACGCACATGCGTTATGCGCCATGCCACGGGCAGCTGACTCTGAGGCGGCCTGGCTAGGTGCGGCTTGGGACGCGCCACAGTCACACTCGGCTGCAGATCGCCGCCAAACCCAGTCCGGTACCGCATATATATGCAATACATTGCCCGCCATGACCGCGAGCGCGCGAGGGCAGGGAAACCGTGGACCGCAACACACATGCATTATGCGCCATGTCACAGGTAGCTGAGTGTAATAAGAAGGCCTGGCCAGGTGCGAGTTGGGGTGCGCCACAGTCACACTCGGCTTCACATCACCGCCAAAACCCGTCCAGTACTGCATCGTTACGCAATACATTGCCGGCCATGAGCGTGGGGGCAGTGATAGCCGGCGAACGCAACGCACATGCATTATGCGCCATGCCACGGGCAGCTGAGTCTAAGGAGGCCTGGCCAGGTGCGGCTTGGGACGCGCCACAGTCACACTCGGCTGCAGATCGCCGCCAAACCCAGTCCGGTACCGCATATATATGCAATCATTTCCAGCCATGACCGCGAGGGCAGGGAAACCGTGGACCGCAACACACATGCATTATGCGCCATGTCACAGGTAGCTGAGTGTAATAAGAAGGCCTGGCCAGGTGCGAGTTTGTTGGGGCGCGCCACAGTCACACTCGGCTTCACATCACCGCCAAAACCCGTCCAGTACTGCATCTATACGCAATACATTGCCGGCCATGAGCGCGGGGGCAGTGACAGCCGGCGAACGCAACGCACATGCATTATGCGCCATGCCACGGGCAGCTGAGTCTAAGGAGGCCTGGCCAGGTGCGGCTTGGGGCGCGCTGCAGCCATACTCGGCTGCAGATCGCCGCCAAACCCCGTCCAGTACTGCATCTATATGCAATACATTGCCGGCCATGAGCGCGGGGGCAGTGACAGCCGGCGAACGCAACGCATGCGCCATGACGCAGGGTGCTGGCCCAAGTAAGGGGGCCTGGCAGGTGTGGGTTGGGGCGCGCCACAGCCACGCCCGGCTGCAGATCGCCGCCAGACCCCGTCCAGTACTGCATCTATATGCAGTACATTGCCAGCCATGACCGCGAGGGCAGGGACAACCGTGGACCGCAACACACACGCACGCATCAGGGTGCTCGGTGCTGGTCCATGTGCGCCCGGGCTGGGGCTCCCCTGTTCCCCTGCTGTCTTTGTTCTTTGGCATACTGGCTTTTGACCACAGCACATGCGGTATGGACACATTCAGCATTGTAAGGCGTCAGTCGTAACCCGGCGGATACGCAGCTACCAATTCAAAGCGAGCAACAACAGTCCACAGTCCACAGTGCTCGCCCATGTACAGGTAGCTCCCAGGAACTTCTTCTAAATAGTGCCGACTTAGTATAATTGCTTTTTGTGCCTCGTGCCAGGCTGCTTGGCCAAGCTGCCGCGACAATGTCACAACGCCTTGTTACCACGCCGCCGCTGGCGCCCAAGCAGGCCCAGGCGCGACGACAGAACCAATCATGGGTTTGGCCATACCAGCTTTCATTGTCTTGGACTGGCGCAATGGATCCCTTGTGCTGGTCAACGCGTAAGCGACCCAGCATCGCCACACGCTGCGCCTGAGGGTCTTGCAACGTAATATCCATCCAATACGATGTCGAAGGTATGTACCGCACGCTATTGCACCGCAAAGGCCGGTGGCTACGTCGCCGCAGGTGGTCTTGCTGAGGGGAGCGTTGACCAGCAGGGGCGCTCGGGCACTGGCCGCCAAAGCGGCGTTGAACTAACCCGGATCCAAAACACAGCAAGCAACTGTAACCTGGTGCTCCTATGGCCCGCCTTACACACGTGCAGGTGGAAAGCGAAGTTCCCCCGTTCCACAAGGACCCCGTCTCCTGCTACGCGCCAGGGCCACGGCGCACGTGCCTTGACTGCCTGTTCAAAAGACCTCCGTCCAGTTCAAAATGCGCATGCCAAGCCTGTGACACGTGCTGCGCGACGGGGTACATATGGTAGGTGCTGGGTTAGGGGGGTTAGGATCAAGGAAGGGAATAAGGGAGTGAGCAAGTGAGCGAATGGACGGGGTCAACGGTTGAGGTGGGTTGTGGGGTTGTGCGAGGGTCGCCACACTGCACTGGGGCGAGGAAATCCCGCCGTGCGCCACCATGGGGCTGTTGCTGCCAAGTTCTTATCGCTACAGAAGGTGAAACCCCCACCACGTGCCCCACCGATCCCCGTGCAGGTGGAACGCACCATCCCCCCTTGTTCACAAGGACCCGGGGCGCCTACTTTACATACGTCCGGCCACGGCGCACGCGCCTTGCCTTCCTCCGTCCAGCGGAGGATGCACACGCACGCTAAGCTTCTGGGTGTGCGCCGGCTACGGACCGCACATGGTAGGTGCCGGGTTAGGTGGAGCAAGGGAGAGTAAGGAAGGGAGGACGTGGGTATGGGATACACGTACTGTGTGTCAGGAAAGCAGGAAGTGGGAGTCACCAGGTGAGAAGTATAGTGGAGATAGGCGAGGTTGGTCGCTTTGGGCTGTAATATACGTGTTCTCTTCGTGGGTTGGCGCTTCTTTCGCCACGTGCCTACCCACGTATCCACCCTAACGGCAGCTGTACCTGCATTTGCCTCACCAACCCCTGAGCAGGTGGCACGCACTGTTACCCTTCCCCTCCCCCATTACCCAAGGATCTCTGGGCATCTCCTACACCCTCGCTGGCGCCCAGGGTACAGTGCCTCGCCTTCCTGCTCAAAGGACCTTGCGTCCAGTGGAGGGTGTGGAGCTATGTAGGGTGGGCCTGGTGTTGTGCGCGGATGTCAGGAGAGCCTGATGTATTGTAGGTGGGACGAACGTGTTACTGCTATGGTGCTCATGGATTACTTATGGGGCAGCGGGACTGAAGAAGTCCCCTTAATGCTCGAGGACTTGTTGCCACAGGCAATTAGGTCTGCAGGGTCAGGGAAGGGGGACGTGCCCCTGGGTAGCACCTGCGTATCTGCACCGTCAGTACCACTTGATATTGCTGCGACGACGTAGTGGGGAATCCTCTTTGGTCGCACAGTTCGTGTGGCATTATAGCAAAAAATGTTGATGTGGATGGTGCTGCCGGCACAGGGCTCCCTGCACAGGCAGGGGAGCACGCCGCTGCATGGACCAGGAGCCGAGCGTGGACATGGCGCCGAGCGAGCTTTCAATGTTTTTTTTTAATCTTTTGCAACGATGGTCAAGAGCCTCTACCTGTTTTCGTCTGATCGCTACTCACGCATCCTGTCTGCCAGGTAACCCATTTGTCCGTTTAAAATGCGCCACGAACGCGTAGGTGGTGAATAAAAAGAACGTTGTTTTCTATTCATAACGCTGAACCGCATCCTGGAAGAATTGTTGCGCGCAGTCATATTCTTCTACTGGTCGAAGACCGCTTGACCGGGCTTTGGGATAACAGAATTTTGAAGGTAAAAAATGCCATATAGCAAAATTTTGCCCGCGGCCTTCGGCCGCGGATGCCCACAACATTGAAAATTTGCCCGCCGGGTCCTAGGGTCCAGGACGGCGCAATATGACTGACAAAATACTGGGCTGCTGTCCATATGAACGAACGAATGCATACCGCATTCTGTCGGGGATCAGTCCCGTTGTTAGTCGGAGGGGTAAAGTAAGGTTGCATCGATGGGGTTAAAAGCCGACTTCTGGTGGACTTGACAGCCTCCCCGAGCTCTGTGGGCATGGGTATATTCAAATGTTGCTTTGGAGGTGCTGGAGAAGCGGTGGCAGGACGTCCGACACAAGCATGCCCTGCGCCAGACCGCACCGGGCAGTGTCTGGCCGCCGCTCTCCCCCCCGGCGAGCAGCATGATGTGGATCGACGCAGCAGCAGCTCGCCGCACACGTCTCAGAACCTGCTGCGTCTGCCGGCTGACGCTCCGCGAGTATGTTGCTTATCCACCGTCCCTGCAGCATGCGCAAACATGTTGCTGACATGCGATTGCAAGCTTCTGTACTGTCGTAGCTGCATCAGGCAGCGGTGTTTTGGGGTCGGCACGGGCATGCCACCCCAAATGCAAAACCACCATTGGCCCGCTCCTTGAGAATCTATAGCACCTCTTGTGACTACACGCATACTACTCCATGGTCCTCAGCACCTATATACTGCTTCAGCTTTCGCGCTTGTCAGTGCGCCCCACACCCAACTGCAATTGCGCTCCGGCGACTCTAACCCAGGGTACACCAACACGCATTGCACCCGTGCCCACGCACCATAACACCCCCCTCAAATTACGCCCGCGTGCTCATATCGTGCAGTTTTCGGAGCTGTACGCGCGGCTGAGCCACATCCGAGGCAGCTGGCACGCCCGGGGCGTCG
Organism: Chlamydomonas sp. KOR1; assembly: GCA_036984285.1. NCBI lineage: Eukaryota > Viridiplantae > Chlorophyta > Chlorophyceae > Chlamydomonadales > Chlamydomonadaceae > Chlamydomonas > Chlamydomonas sp. KOR1. The sequence continues at coordinate 6,853 of BQMZ01000350.1, forward strand.
CAGCGATGCACGTCCTGTCGAACCACATGGGCCTCCAGATGGCAACGTGAGGCCCTGGAGTCTGGATGCTGCGGGACCTAGATTACGAATCAATGCAACCAGCGATGCAAGCAGCCTGGGTGTATTGCAATAGCGCAGCTGGGTGCCAGCGCTTTCGCCCATGCGAAGCTCCCCCCACCTGCCTATCCAACCGGGGCCCCTGCCTCACACCCAGGGCATCCACCGCCCCCCCCCCTTGCACCCCAATCCCGTCTCGGCTGCTTTTACACTTGTCCCGCTGCCAACCTCCCCTGCATTATCCCGCTCTCCTCACTGTACCTCCTTCCCTCAGCCTGTGGGCGCTATCTTCCGACGGTGCAGTGTTCGTGGTGCAGGCCAGCGGGGGCCCTGGCCGCCACCTGCTGCCGCCAGGGTTCGCCGCCCCGGCGGTGCTGGGGGACCGGCAGAGCAGCTCGCTGCAGCGGGTGCAGGCCAGCAAGGTGGGCCAGTTGGAAGGGCATCGCAGAAAGCGGATGGGGTATGGTGGGTTACACAGGAGAGGCAGCAGTCAGGCGGCAGGGTGGAGGGGTCGGTCAAGGGGGCGAGGGTGCTTATGGGAGGAAAACGGTGGGAAGGGGGCTTTGGGATGGTGGGAGGGACGGCAGTGTGTAGCGGGTACAGGGAGGGAGCACGAGGCCTGCCCTCTCAGCTGCGGTCCCTCGCCCCCTAATACCGTAAGGACAGCGCTATGGGCTTCAGCACTGTCCTCCGTCGTGCCTTTTCATTCTTGGCCCACAATCGCCCCTCGAGAACCTTGCCTCTCTGCCTCCCGCCCAGTCCAAACCCTGACCGACACTCCGGAACCTGTTGGTCTGTTCCATGTCCCATCTCCCCAGACCACATGCGTTTACACATCCATCGCTGGCACACAGCCGGCAAAGGACCCGCGCCAGCAGCAGCAGCAGCAGCAGCAGCAGCGGGCGCCTGCCCCCACCCACCAACCACCTCAACCGTCGGAGCCCGCGCCCGCCCTACGGTTGGACCTAACCGCCCTGCCCGACGACCTGCAGGACCTGGCGGTAGCTGCAAACCTGCGTCTGACCGACTTTGCCGTACTGCCGCTAACGTCGGGCGGCGAGGTGGTGGGCGCAGTGACGCTCTGCGCACACCGCGCGCACAAGCCCCCGCGAAACCGGCACGGCCGCAGCAGCCGCAGCTGCGAGGCTCAGGGCCAGGGCCAGGGCCAGGGCCAGGGGCACCACGGGCCGAGCGTGCTGGGTGCAGGTGTTGAGGTACAAGGTTCGAAGCCCCAAGGCGACAGCGGGCAGGGCGGGGGCCCCACCTCCGACACCGGACTCGAGCCCTTGCACGACCCCGGGGGAACAGCGCCGGGTCCAACCCAGGTGCAGGGCCCGGATGCGGCGGCCGCCGCCGCAGGTGCCTCTCGCAAGGGCCCGGCGCCGCCGGTGCTCAGGGTCGTGGCGGCGACGGCGACAGCGACGGCCGCTGGCGGGGCCGCCGGCGACGGCGCTTCCTTCACCTCCGTCGGCAAGTCCACCGCCGCGCCCGTCAGCCTCACGGACCGCATCCGCCGCGCCTTCTCACGCGACCTCACCACCGCCGCCGCTGCCGCCGCTACCGGCTCCGATGCTGCGCCCACCACCGGCTCCCAGCCCCGCTCTATTGGAAGCGCCGTCAGCCGCAAGGGCTCCCTCCGCTCCTTCATCACCCCCGCCGCTCCCGCCGCCGCCACCCTGCAGCCCGCTGCAGCTGCTACTGCCACTGCTGCCTCACCCGCCGCCGCTCCGGAACCGGCAACGCTGCCGCCCACGCTTCCCGCCACGTGCTGGATGCACTCGCCTGCCTCCCTGTACCAGCTCAACCAGTTGGCGCACTTCCTGGGCTACGGCTTTTTTTCGGATACGGAGCAGAGCGCGTTCGTGGCCCAGAGCTGCTCGCTCATCAGCGGGGTGGCCTCCGCGACGGACGTGCAGGTGCGCTTGAGGATTTTTCACGGCTGTTGTAGTTGAACAGCGACGGACGTGCAGGTGATAGTTGAGTTTTCGGGAGGGAGATCGCCACGTGTCGATGTCTTCGAGCTGGTCAAACGGACCCAGGCTATGCTGCATTTGCGACGCATCGCGACACCAGGAGGTGTGACAAGTGCTTTAAACGCACCGTCACGCTTGTGCGCGCTCATGTAGCACTCAGTGCCTTGGGTTGCGGCGGCACTTCCTTTTTATGGAGATCTCGACGCGATCCGTTTCCACACGCCCCTTTCCCACAGGCCATGGTCAGCTGCCTCATAGCCATGATCAAGGGGCTGGCGTATCAGCGCTTCAGGCTACAGGTGGGCGAGGGTGGGCAATGGGTGCCGCGTGACTGATCTTATACTAAGCAGGCGTGGGTACGACATATGGGCAATGTGGGTACGACATATGGGCAATGTGGGTACGAAATGTGGACACGATACGTGCACTGCGACCTGCCCTACCCGCACGCGCTCTCACCCCGCCCTCCATCCGTTTGTCGTTTGGTTTACGGGTCGGGGTAGATTACAATGACGTTGACCTTCGACCTGCAAATCCATCGCCGCATGCTGTCCTCCTCTCCCAAACCCTCTGCCCAAGCTCCACCTCACCGTCCCGCCCCGCACCCCAGGCCCAATGCCTCGTGGCACTGCTCCACCACTCCGGCACCACCGCCGCCTACTTCAAGCAGCAGCGCGTGCCACGATCCTCCATCGCGCGCGGACTCAGCGGCCTGGGCGGTGCTCTCGGCGCCTCCTCCCTGACCGTGCAAGGCCGCGCGCTGTCCCACCGCGACATGTCCACATCCGCCTCCACCTTCCACATACAGCAGCAGCAGCTGCAGCAACAGCGCGCCGCAGCCTTTGGTCCCACGTCCCCCACTGGACCCACAGCTAGCTACGCTGCGCAACAGCAGCAACAGCAGCAGCAGCAGCAGCAGCACCACGGTGGCATCCCCGGGGCGTCTCAGCCGAGCTGGGGAACAGGTGGCGCTGGTGGTGGCGGGGGCGGCGGCGGGGGCGGCCAGGTGCCGTTTGGCGTTGCGGACCGGCTGCAGCACCTGTCCTCTCAGCTGCTGGGCCGCGGCGGCCGCAGCCACAGCGTCATGACGCACCGCTCACAGCGGAGCGGGGCGGGGGTGGGGGCTGGGATGGGCATGGGGGGCCTGGAAGCGGAGGGGCTGGTGGGCTGCGTCGCGTCGGAGACGGCAGGGACTGGCGTGACGGTGGGTGCGGGGGAAGGCTGGATGTTGTGTTTATGGTACTCGCGGGACAGTGCCAACTCGCACCGCCTAACCCACGCCCGTGCGACCTCTCAGCCTGGCCCCCTCTTACAAAATCCTAGAGCTCCGGCTTTTCTCACTGAAAGCCTCCAAGGGCAGATAGCTTTGCAAAGCGGGCTGATCGAAGTTATCTATGACGCTAAGGCGTGAACCTGTAACATAGCGAGTCTGAACCCGGCTGTGCTCCGCCCCCGCAGGCCACCGTCATATCGCTGTCGCACACGCTGCTGCAGGATGCCATCAGCTCCCACCCGCCCGCTGGCACAGCCGTGCGCAACTGCGCTGACGCCCTGGCCCGCGACGCCATGCCCATCCGAGACCTGACCCTGGCCTGCCGCCTGTGCGACCCCAAGCTGGCCGGCGGCGGCGCCGCCTTTGAGCATAGCCTCTCAGGGTACGAGCATATGAGCGGTGGCGCCTTCACCGGCGGTGTCAGCGGCGCGCCGGCGTCAGCGTCATTGGTACGGCGCGGCGGCGGCGGCGGCGGCGGGCCGGCGCCGCTGGGCAGCCTGGTGATTGCGCTCGGCATGGCGGGCGGAGAGGCGTGCCGTAGCATGAGGGTGACGGGCGGGGGGGCAGCAGGGGGCGCGGGGGGCCAGGGAGTGAGGACGTCTGCGATGGCAACTGGGCGGTTCAGCGGCATGGGCCCAGATACGCAGGCCATGCTGTTCCTGCAGCACCCCACCAGCACACTCTTGGACGTGCCCGACTATGACCACTTGGGGGCGCTGGCGGGACGGCCCAGTGGCAGGGCCAGCCCGGCGGTGGAGGCGGCACTGCAGCCAAGCCGTACGGCAGCTTTGGCAGCCGCCGCCACTGGCGGCTGCGGCGGCACCAGCAGCTCGCAGGCGGCGTCCAGCATGAGTGCCAGGGCGGCGCTGGCGGCGGCGGAGTCGCCTGCCTCCTCCGCCAACCAGGCAGCGGCGGTGGCGGCGGTGATGTCGTCAGGCGGCGGCGGCGGGATTCGCCGCGGCGGCGGCTCGCTGCAACTGCCGGGAGCGACCCACGGGACGGCCACCCCCATGGTATCGGAGCATGGCGGCGGTTTTGGTGTGGGTCTGGGCGGCATTGGGGAGGGCTTCCGCGAGGGCGAGGCGGTGGAGCAGGTGGAGGAGCAGGAGCCGCTGCTTGCGCTGTACCTGGGCTTCCGGGAGGTGCTGCAGGAGAGCGTGTTGGAGAGGGTGCTGGAGGAGATGACGCAGGTGGTGGAGGTGAGTGCGCAGGGGGCTAGGGGCGAGGGGCAAGGAGCAGGGCTGGCACACCATTCAGCCGTGTACCCACAGTGCCCCGACGGCGGCAAGCTTGCGCGGCAGCCGCCACCGCCTCCTCCCCCGCCTGACGGCACGCTGGATTCTGGGACACTGAGAGCGCGGATGCCAGGCTCAGGAAGGGGAACGGGGCAACTGGAGTGGGCTTTCTTGCCAAAACAGATTGCAGAAGGAGTGTAAGCGTCAGTGGTTTGCAGGCTGGGCGGGCGGGGCTGCGTTGCCTTGCGGTCTGCACTTTCCTTGCTGCACCACTGACCTTTGCTGTGCGCGTTGTCCCTGCCTCCCCGCCCTGCAGCTGGTAACGTCCAGCGTGCATTGCAAAGTGCAACTTTGCCAATAGGCACCGGATCTATGCTTGGCCCTCACCTGCCTCCGCTCCGCCCGCTGCCATTCCCCCGTCCTTGCCCCCCTTGCCCACAGCTGGTGGTCGCCAGCGTGCACCACAAGCTGACCACCACGCTGGCGGCCGAGTGGGCGCACCTGCAGGCCCGCCTGCTCACGCCCACCTCCTTGGCGGGCGGACTACCGCCGGCGGTGGCGGCGGCGGGCGGATCAAGCCTATCAGCAGCAGCGGCAGCGACGGCGCACCAGACATCGCGGCGCACGCGCCGACGGAGCTCTCAGGAGTGGACGGGTACGGCGGGGCCGCCAGGAAGCGTACGGCAGATGCACAGCACGTGACATGACGGTGCTGCCGGAATCGTCTTGGAATCATCTCGTTCTTTGGTACCGTCACTTCACCGTAATACCCCATAAGGCCCTGCGCACCACAGGCATGCAACCTGTCGCGGATCCTGGCAACCGCTTACCTCCGCCGTACCCGTCCTCAACAACCCCGCCCCCCCAGAGGCCCTGGGCACCACCGGCGTTTGGCCTGTGGTCCGTAATCTCTTGCGCAACAAGCATCCCGGCAACTGCTTACCTCTCCCATACCCGTCCTTGATAACCCGATGCTCACCCCCTCGTCTATTTGCAGGTTGACCATTGCCGATACACTCACTTTGCCGCTCTGCGGTTACCCCCCTTCCCCCCCTTAAGAGGCCCTGGGCACCAACGACTTGTGGCCTGTGGCCAGCAGCTCCCTGTCGTTCGCACTGGAGGACCCAGCGCCGCTAAGCCACCTGCAGGTGAGTGCCCAAGGAAGTGGGTCAGGCGGACGGACAGGGGAATGGTCTGCTGGGTATGCCCACAGCGGGGCATGGATAGTGTCAGCAAAAGGAATGCTCCAGAAGGGCCAACCGCTGCAGTGCAGCTTCTGCCGCCTTGTTTGCTGCAGCTTCATCGTCTGGCTGTGGGCTGTAGGCTTCTCCTCAGGATGCCGTACGCCTGTGCGCGCTCCTCACCGCCTGACGCCGCTTTACTCCACTCCCCTTCTACCCGTAACCCCCTCTACAGGTGCTGGTCAATTCTTTCCACTCCACCCTCAGCTCCATCCAGGTGGAGAGAGCGCTGGAGGAGTGGTGAGGCGGGATGGGGGTGACACAGATATGGGAAGAGGCTGCTAGGCAGGGTGCAGAGATGTTGTTGAGTTGGTTTTGGGCATCAAGGATCGAGTACATAGGAGGGCCTGCGGTTGAGGACAGCAGCGGATCGACGGTAGCCGAGTTTGTCGTGTGATGCAGGTGATACGGTGCGGGAGTCAGGCCATATGAGCCTGTTGCAGTAATATGCGGGCAAGATCAGGAGACAGGGCGATATGGCAACAGGGTGGGGCAGACAGGTGTCGGAGTGCAGGTCGATGGCACTGCAGTGTTGCTGAAATGCTTAGCTGGATAAGCAAGTGGCTGTGTCGGTTGCCCACCGGCGCACGCAGGACCAGAGTGTGCGTGCTCACGCTTGCAGAGTGCGTTCATACCGAGGTTGCGTGTGCATGCCGTGGCATGCGAATGTTGGGCTCCCCTGTCCTGGGGACTCCCTTGGGGCAATGTTGCAGCGTGAGGCTGGTGTGCAAGGCGGGGCAAGGGCGAAGGGGCAAGGGCGAAGGGGTAAGGGCTGAGGGGCCGCCGCTAGCACTAAGGTACCTAGATGGTGCCTGGTCCATGTGCCTGAGAGGAGAGACCGTTCCCAGCGTAACGCCATGCCATGGGGTATGGAGGAGCTGCTGCGCTCGACCTGCGCCGTGCCACGTCGCGTGCGTGTCGCTGCACGGCCTTACCACACCGTCTCTCCCACCCCGGCGCTCCCACACACCCGCTCCCTCGCTCGCATTCCCGCACCCCGCGGCCCTGTTTGCAACCACCAACGTCCTACGTGCTGCCACTCCGCTTCCTCTACAAGCAGACGACAGCACCCGCACCCGCCCAGGGCTGGAAACTAGGTCAGAGCTATAACGGCGGTTACGGTTAAACGAGGTTGCGAGATTATGCTCATGATGATTTCGATTGCGGCCTCCCTCACCTGTGCCCCTATGCCCTATCCACAGCGACTCCCCCTCCGCCACCACCGACCTGCGCGGCCTGGAGCTGCTGCAGCAGGCGGGCCGCGGCGGGCAGGGCGTTGTGTATCGCGGCCGGCTGCACGGCCTGCCGGTGGCAGTCAAGGTCATCCCCGTGGCGGAGGGTGAGCGCTCAGGACTGCCGTGCTCTGCGCCGGACGCTTCCAAGTGGGCACGTAGCACACGTTTCTAGGCCCGTGTGGGCCCCCGTAGAGCTGTCCTTTCTGCATCCTGTATTCCTGTTCGGGTGTGCGTGGGCTTCGGACGCGCGGTCGCCCTTGCGATGACAGCTCAGGGTCAAGATTGCTTCCACCTCCGCTCCTGCTACCTAACTCGTTTATCCCGCCGGCGGCGGCTCCGGCCTGAGCGCAGCTGACCGTTAATCCGCCATCAGCATGACAGCTCCAAAAGCCACCTTTCTTCCAGCATATGGCATACGTACACACTCTGATGTGCACAAACGCCGTCGCATTCCTTCCAGGCGGAGGAGGCCTTGGCGCTGTGGACCGTGACGTTGCGTTCGATGCCGACAACGCCGAGGCGGCGCGGAGGGCGGCGCGGCGGCAGCGGGCGCTGCTGCGGGACGCGCTGGAGGTGGCGGTCACGGCGGCCGTGTCGCACCCCAACCTGGTGCAGGTGGGTGCACGCGTGTATTAGCGTGGGTTAAGTACTAGCACATGCGCGCCCCGGCGGAACGAGCTGGCAGGTGGCGGTTGACAGCACCCCGAACTGCACACACCTGCACACCGGCGGCGTCCTCGCCCTGCTCCTTCCTCCTCCCTTCCAGCTGCACACCTACTTCACCGACGTGATGGTCGTGGAGTACGAGGGCGACGAGGGTCGCTTCAGGCTCATGCACGTGGCGGACACGGCGCCGGGGGACCCCACGGGGGCCATCAACCTGGTGCTGGTGCTCGAGTACTGCGACGGAGGTGGGTGTGGAAGGGAGAGGGACAGGGTGCGGCAGGCAGCAGTTGGTGCTGGTGCTCGAATACTGCGACGACTTAGTAAGGCGAAGATGAATGGATGGTCGTGTAAGGTGTCGGGGATGGCCGGTGGTGTTTACTTCCGGTTCTGGCGCTGCGTCAGGTCCCAGGGCACCGCTTGCAGTGTCGTTAGCATTACCACCCGCCTTTCACCTAGGCAACCTGCGCCAGCCCTCCACGCGCCCTTCCAGCAACCCACAAATGAGCTACTGCAACCCACACACCCGCCTTGCTCCCTGACGCTCTACACGGATTCCGCGCGCTATAAGCATACCCACCCTGCTTCCCGTTGCCTACCCTGCTTCCCGTTGCCCATACCCACCCTGCTTCCCGTTGCCCACCCTGCTTCCCGTTGCCCTTACCCACCCTGCTTCCCGTTGCCCACCCTGCTTCCCGTTGCCCATACCCACCCTGCTTCCCGTTGCCCAGGCAACCTCCGGCAAGCCATGGAGCGCGGCGTGTTCTTCCGCCGCGACTCGCGCACCTCCCCCTCCGCACTGCCGTCGGCGAGGGCGGAGGCGGCGGGCGCAGGCGGCGCGGCGGCGGCACTGGCGGCGGCAGCGGAGCTCAAACCCAATTTCGAGGTGCGCGCCGCGTAGTAGGCTTGCGGTGCACGGTACTGGTGTACCGTACACCGACGATCGGTGCCCCCCAAAAGCCATGCAGCCGGGCACCAGGCATGCGAGCACCAGGGGAGCACCACTTGCGAGCACCTGCATCAGCTGCACTCACACGCATGGCTGCACCCAAGAGGCCGGCGTGAGTCCTGAGTTTGTTGCGGCGTGTTGCAACCAGCTTTGTTTGTCCCTTGTCCTTTCTACCCCGCTTATCTCCGGTGCATACACCTGACGCTTAGGCTGACCTTCCACTCACGCACGCGTGCCCACTCGTTTCCCCTGCTCGCCAACCGGAATACCGACCGGAACGTAACATAGAATGCCAATGCTGGTGCTGGTTTCCCCCCTCAACCCCCAGTTCATCTACCTGACGCTACTGGAGGTGGCGCTGGCCGTCCGCCACCTTCACTCCATGCGACTAGTGCACTGCGACGTGAGCAAGGGGCGCAACCACAGCACGTGTGTTAGCGCACTGCACTGCACACCTGCCGCACCAGGCACCAGGCGCCGCCTGCACTGCGTCTGTCTGGTGCACCATGCATGGCGGCAAGAGTGAGGGGACGGGGGGGCCTCATCGCATCTCACACTCGCATCTCACACTCGCATCTCACACTCGCATGTCACAGTCGCATCTCACACTCGCATGTCACAGTCGCATGTCACAGTCGCATCTCACACTCGCATCTCACACTCGCATGTCACACTCGCATGTCACAGTCGCATCTCACACTCGCATCTCACACTCGCATGTCACAGTCGCATCTCACAGTCACTCGGGCCAGCCCAGCCCACCCATAGCCTCCCCTGGCCACTCCTCCCCACCCTCAACCCTCACCCGGCCTCCACGCCCCTCCCTCGTCCCCGCAGCTCAAGCCCTCCAACGTGCTGCTCCGCTCCGCCCCCCACGACCCCCGCGGCTTCACCTGCAAGCTGTCCGACTTCGGCTGCGTGCAGCTGCTGCGGGAGCTCCCCTCCTCGCCCCCGACCGCCGACCCCGCCCCCGGCCCGCACTCCCACCCCCCGCCCGCCACCTCCCACCCCGGCATCCTCCGCTCCCAGCCGTCGAGCACCCTTGGCACCCCCATGCCCGCATCGGGCTTGGGAGCTGCTGCAGGTGTTGCAGGTGCGGGCCTGCAGCAGCAGCAGCAGCAGCCGCATCGGTGGAGCAACAGCACCGGGGCCCCACCGGCGGGCGGAGGCGCAGGGGGAGGAGGAGGGGGTGCAGGAGGGGTGGGCGGCGGCAGCGACGGCCGGCTGGGCTTCCTGTCGGGGCACGTGCTGGGCACGCCCTCGCACCTGGCGCCCGAGGCCTTCCTGCCGGGCAACATGCTTGACGCCTCCGTGGACATATACAGGTTGGTAACCGCAAAGCGGCAAAGGGGGATCTAAAATAGTCCGACCTGTACAGGTGGGTAAGCGCAAAGCGGCAAAGGGGAATCGGGAATAGTCAGGACATACACAGGTGGGGGGGCGTTGCCTGGGGGCCGTTGCCGGGGCGGCTGTTTACGGCGGCCGTACAATGGTAGTGCAGTACACGCAAACTATCTGGTGCCTTCGGGTCAATGCGGCATGCCAACGCTGCACTGCTAGCCAAGTCTGCAGGCCGCTAACATGTTTGTTTCCAATCCGCAGACGTATGTCCGAACCTTAAGACAAGACCCAACTGCAAGCACCTCTGCCCTGTCTCTCACCCGCACGTCCGGCTCGCCAACGTCCCCCCCCTCTCATTATCGATCGACATAGTAACTTCTTTCCCCCCTGTCTTCTCCCCCCACAGCTTCGGCATGCTCATGTGGGAGGTGCTGGTGGGCATCCCCGCTCTGGCGGGCCTGTCGGCGGCACGTGTCCACTCGTACACGAGCAGGGGGCTGCGGCCGCAGTTCCCGCCCAACACGCCCGACCACTACCGCGGCCTGGCGCATGCCTGTTGGGCGCAGGACCCGCGGCGGAGGCCCACGGCGGGGGCGCTGGTGGTGGCGTTGCACAAGGTGGGGCGGGGGCCGGGGTGCTGGGTTAGGGCGGGTGTGGGTTGCCGCACGCAGGGCAGGCAGGAAGGCAGGCAGGGGCGAATGCCCGGGAGGGGTGTAAAGTGTGCGGTCGCGCATCGTTGAGAGGGGGAAAGGAAAATGGGGGGTGTACCGTTCGTGAGTGGATCGTCCGAGGATATTCTGCTTGATCTGGGGTCGTTTACACCTGGAAGAGAACCGGGAGCGGGGAGTTGGCTCCCACGGCCGTTTTGTGCTTCCCCAGACTCCACTGACTGTGGATCCAACTGCACCAATGTCACCTGTGCTCCCCCCTCCTCCCACCTGTGCTGCCGGGCCCCAGGCGCTAATGCAGGTGGCTCCCGGCGCAGCCCTGGAGGTCCGCTCCCTGGTGGTCAACGACCCGCCTCCCCAGCCCCACCCGCACCCCCAGCCCCACCACCCTCCACACGCCTCCGCCGCCGCCTCCCCCACCACCATCTCCGCCCACAACGCCCTCGCCGCCGCACAGCGCCACCACCAGCAATCTCCATTCCGGAGCGGACACCACGCCTCTGAGTTAGGTCCAGGAGGTGGTCGCCCCGCATCCCCTGTGGGCAGCAGAGCGCTGAGACGGCCGTCCTCCCTAGGCCGCCACGCGCACGGTGGCAGCCCAGGTCCCGCCCCTGGCAGCAACCGTACGGCCCCGCGGGCCGACCGACATGGGGTACGCGCCCCCTGGGGGCGGTGGTCTTGCATCGGTGCCGGCGGGCGGTGCGGGTACGGGCACGGGCGCCCACCGTGCGCCCCTTGTACGGACGCACAGCAGCTCTGGGTCTGGGCTGGACCGCCGCCGGTCGCTGTCCAACGCGCCGGCGCGGGCTGGCGGGGGCTCTCCCCTGCTGCTGCAGCTGGCGGCGTCGCGGCTGTCGGGGCGGTGGCGCGGCGCGGCGGCGGCGGCGCTGCAGGCGGAGCAGCAGCAGGCGGAGCAGCAGCAGCTGGACGCCGCCGGCGGCGGCGGCGCTGCCGCCGACGGCTCCGAAGCGGCGGAGGCCGACCACGACGAGTCGTACTTGCTGTCCCTCCGGACGCAGTCCACACCCAACACGATGCCCCAGGCAAGGCACGGGGCCGTCGCGGGGTGGGGAGGGGGGAGGGGCGTTGCTGCAGGAAGGACAGCAGCGGACAGCGCCGCCCCCGGCGCGTCGGTGACAGCTGCAGCAGCGGAGTCTGACGCAGCTGCGGACGGTGACGAAGGCGGCGTCGGGGACGCGCGGGTGATGCTGGCAGAGGCGCGGGGTTCGGAAGTGGGGGCGGGTGTCCCCGGCCGCGCAGGTAGCACCGGCCACATGACCGACGTGTGTCTGGCCACGGCCGCAGACATGGTGGACGTGGACCCCTCCCTGCTGAAGGCCGGGGGCTCGAGCGCGGGGCAGACCCGCCTGGGCAGCGGCGGCGCGCTGGCGCTCAGCAGCCGAGGCCGGCTGGGCAGCAGCGCCGCCGCTGGTAACGGTTTTAACGGTAACGGCTCTAACGGCTCCAACGGTAATGGCAGCGCGGCGGGCTCGTCCCGTGTGGCGTCTGTGGGCAACGTGGGGATGCATGGGGCAGGAGGCGCGACGCTGTCATTTGGGGTAACGGGGGCTGCAGACCTGCCGTCGCCGTCCGGGCTGGGCGGCCGGGCAGCGGCGGCTACAGGGGGCGGCAGGGGATTCAGCTTGGGTCTGTCGGCGCAGGGAATTGTGCATCTGAGCGACCCTCAGGAGACGGAGGAGGACGGGGGGGAGGAAGCGGAGGAAGGGGAGTCGCAGCAGGGGGCGGGCACGGCGCCGTACAGCGAGGAGACCAGCGAGCGCCGTACGGACCATGACGTGATCGACCTGGCGAGGCGGCTGGGCGTGCTGAGCCGTTCGCCGGCGAGCGTGAGCAGTAGCGGGTCGAGCGGGGTGTACGGCAGCGCGCAGCAAGAGGGCAGCGGGCTGTTGGGGGAGGGCAGCGCGAGCGACGTGCTGCCGCGCATGGTGGGGGCGCCCATGGGAGGGGTGGGTTACGTAGGTAGGATGGGTAGTGAGGGCGGGGCGCGGGGTGTTAGCAGTGGGCCGCTGCCGGTGCTGGCTGGTCCTGTGGGTGTCACGAGGCTGGGCGGGGGAGCTGGGGGGTCGCCGCTGAGTGGTGGTGCGAGCGGGCGGGGCACACGCAGCAGCAGCAGCACCGGCGTGGGTGGGGTGGGAGCAGCGGTTGGCCAGCACATGTACCTGCCGAGACGGAGTGTGAGCGGGGGCGGGGTGGCGGTGCGGCCGCGGGGGTTGAGCGCGGGGCAGTTTGGCGGGCATGCGTTGGATGGGCTGGTGGAGGGTGGTCCGGGGAGCGGGGCGCTGCTGGACAACCTGAGGAGCATGCGGGGGGTGGGTTCGGCGCACCGGCTGGCGCAGTGCACGCTGTCCGGGCCCGCGATGGGGGAGGAAGCTGAGGGGGGTCAGGGGTAGGATTGGGGGGTTACTGCAGGGCGGCACTTGGACTGAACCGGAGACGGTCGGACTCCCCAGGATCACACGAATAGGTGCGGGGCGGGGGGTGAAGGGGGTGGGGGAAGCGCAGGGTGGTTTGGCTTGGTTTGTTTTGGTTTCTTACAGGGGACCCCTTCCGGTCGGGATGTCGTACCACACACACACCACCCCGGGCTGGGGCACTCGTGGAGCGCATTCCGTGTGCTTCGGATGGGTGCGCTGGCTTGGGTTGGAGTGACTTGCTGCATGACGCGTCGTACGAGCACTGTTTAGGTACAGGGCGTGATCAGAGGCTGCACGCGGGTGCGGTGGTACGGGGAGGCGGGCAGCTGCGGGAGGAACGCTTTGTGATGGGCTGTGGTATTTATCGGACTGGGGGTGCCATGCAGGTAGGCGTAGCAGCTCAAGCATGCGTAGCCGTTGTTGGTGCATGCGGTCATGATGTCTTGCTCCGTTGGTAGGGCTCGGTTCCAGGGTCTGTGACCCTTGCGCGTTGCGGGCCGAGGATGTTGGATTTTATCTGCATCACGCCAGGATTCACAACGAGGCCAGGAGTGTGTGCAGCGTGCAAACGGCCGTCAGGTTGCACCGGATGTCACCGGTGAGCCCTAGACAGGCCCCGCGGATTAGGCCTTGAGCCAAGCAAGCATCAGTACGGTAGTTGCCTGCAGATGGTGAACTGATGCGGCACTGGTTTGCCCTACATCATTTGTCCTTGAATGCTGTTTTGCACACAAGAGATGTGCCCCAGGTTCACATGGGCGTGGTGGTGGCACGTGGCGGTCATGTCGAGAGGCGGGTTGCGTTGAAGCAGCCAGCACGGCTGGTGCAATTCGCGTGCACCCATAATTCCAGGTGGCTGTTGAGCGGACTGCCATGCATTACGCCGACCAGGGCCGGCCGCGCGAAGCAATAAACACAACAGTGTGTGCAACGCAGCCGTGCGAACAGGTGCGAATGTCGGCGGCCTTGCAGTCCTCGCCAGGTGTTGCTGGTTGCGGTGCGGGGAGGTACAAACGCGTATACCAGCGCAGAGTTACGAGGACCGCAGTCCTTGCTAGGTGTCCTGCGGCGAGCTCCGACCTGCTGCAACCCTTCAAGCAACACTGCATGTGGGGACTCAATCATGTGGACTGTTCAGGAGGCAGCATATGGCAAGCATGTGCGGACGGCTAGTTATGCGAGTGCTGCCCTGCTGGTGGTGGCGCCTTTTCTCTTTGACCATGGGCGGGCTGTGCGGTATTGAGCAGGACATAGCTGGTGCGTTGCGTAAGCTGTGTGTCTCGAGCTGTCAGCAGCTTTGCCCAGGTTGCCCGACGCTCTTGGTCATTCAAGGCTCCACGAGTTAAGGCCTGGAAGACGTGTACCGTACGGTACTGCACGTTCATGCGCATCCACTTGAGCCTGATCACTAGGGTGCAAGGCTGATGTGAGTAAACAGCGCAGTCTGCATAATGCTGTGCATCAGGTTCGGCCCCTGGCAAAACGGCGCCGGCGTGGAAGGGTACCAGAAGACACACAACACAAGGTGCAACGTCGTACGCACACAGCACAAGGCGCAACGTCGTACGGCAGCCCGAGGGCCGTCGTACCAGCAATGAACAGCGGCGGCCCCGTCAGTCCATGCGGTGCCACCGACCATCGGCCTGAGAAGCGGAGGTGACGCGGGTATACCGAGACATGCTTGGGCCCTCGCGCGTGGCCGCGGGTGTGGAGAAGAAGAAGCTACGTCAAACCCTGTCGTGCGGCGTACTAAACACAACTGAGGATTGGGATTACCATTCACGGTCCGGCCGTAGCAGCGCCCCCACTGCCTTGCCACTGCCCTGCCGCGCCACGTCATCACCTCCGCCACATCCGTCCACTCGAAAGCACCGACATGCCCGTTGCCCGCCACAACCAACTGCCTCGCCCTGCCGCCCGCCGCCGCAGCCCCACCTTGTCCTCCCCCACATCATGCTACAACCCTCCCTTCCCTTCCCCCCCCATGCTCGTCGCCGCTCCCCCACCTTCCAACGCCTGCATGCACCTGGTTGTCAACCGACCACCTCGCCCGCGCCAAAATGCTACCTCATCTCGAAGATGCACATGCGGACTACAAATCCCATCCCATCCCATCCCATCCCCGCCGCTAACTGGGGGCTCCTGCCCTCCCCCCGCCGCCCCCAGGCCCCTCGAGGCAGACAATGCACCGCCCCCCTCACGCCGCCACCCGTCCACGGCACCCTGCAAGCCCTGCCACACACGTGCAGCGCCGCGGCCCCTCCTTCCCTCCCCCCCCCCTGCCCTGCCGCCCCCCTCACGCCGCCACCCCGTCCACGGCCAGCATCATGCCCACACTCTCGTCCTCCAGCGCGCTCGCCACGCCCGCCACGCGGCCCACCCAGCCGTCCAGCCGCGCCTTGAGCCCCGCCAGCTGGTCGCGCGTCAGGATGCGCGGCGTAACCCACGTCACGTCCACGTGCCCCGACACGCCGTCGATGACGCCCTCGATCAGGTGCAGCGACAGGGCCTGGGGGGACCGGGTGACAGGGGTGTCAGCATGCGGTGCAGCGGCGGAGCCTGGGGCGACCGGGTGACATGGGGGTGCGCGTAAAAGGCGAGGAAAGCGTGTAAGGCATCAGGGAAACATGGGAACGGGTAACAGGGGTGTGAGCGTGCGTGAGGGCCGGGTGCGGCTCTCGGGTGGCTGAGGTGATGGCGGGGGTAATGCAGGAGTAAAGTGCGGGGCGTGCAGCAGCGGCGGGTGGCGGGAAGCGGCACTTTGCTGATGGTGGATCCCTGCTGGCCGTCCAACCTCATCACCAGCCGCCCCGATAGCTGTTCCTATACCTGATGCCGTATTTCACGGTATCGCAATGGCACAACATCCCAACCAGTGGATGCTGCCCGCACGCTCCTGCCCCCCGAGTACCTTCCTTGAACCCACAAAGACAAGGCGCATCGCGCCACCCCGTACGATCAACTGCACCACCGAGAACACCTGCCCCCTTCCAGCCCCGCACAAGCCCGAGCCGCCCCTCAGCTCACCTACTTGTGCCCCTACAACCGACGCCTGTCCTACCCCTGCAACACACACGCACCAGCTGGCTGCTAGAAGCAGCACACGTGCCTTGGCTGCCTGCCTATCGGCGCACCCACGGTTGCTTATACACACGCCACGGTTGCTTATACACACGTCCATTGCCCACCTTCATGAGTAGGAACTCCACTCCGTCCACGTCCAGCTTGGTGCGCTCCGCGATGCGCTGCAGCGGGATGCGCCGCTCCTCCGCCGGCGTGGATGAGATGAGCTCCAGCAGGCACATGAGCGTGATCTTCTCCCGCAGGCGCCGCTCGTGCGCCACCAGCGCCGGCTGCGCGTTCAGCTGCGCCGCGTACTTGACGCACAGCTCGTCGTATGCGTGCATGTCGCCGTTGTTGAAGCAGCGCACCAGCTCGTGCAGCCACTGCGAGGGCGTGCCGTCCAGCGCGTTGACGATGGGGTGCTGCAGGAGCTGCCCGAAGCTGTACAGGTGCTCGCCCAGCAGCGCGGCCAGGGACACGTCAACCGCCAGGCGCAGCTTGAAGTCGGGCTGTAGCGAGTCGGAGGAGACGTAGGACAGGTACATGAGCGTTGAGCGGTAGAAGTCGGCGTAGGCCTGCTGGGACTTGTGGTAGAGCGAGGTGACGTAATAGATGGCCGCGGAGACGGAGGGGTCGACGTCCGACAGCGTGGCGAGCTGCTCGGTGACGGCCTCTGTGATGGTTTTGCACTCCGCCACGCTCCCGGTCTCGAGCTTGTGCTGCGCGACGTGCATGCGCAGGAACAGCACCGCCTCCGTCACGCGCGGCTGCTTGAGCTCCTCCAGCCGGGCTATGACCGCTGTGAGCATGTCCACGGCAGCAGCCGGGTTGGGCTGGAACTTGCACGCATGCACAGCGAACTGTGCCAGCTTCAGGTGGTTGATTTTGGGGGCGAAGTCTAGGACGAACTGCTGGAAAAGCCGAACAGGGATGTCGCCGCGGTTGAAGGCCGAGCTGTGGAAGCAAGCCTCCAGCTTTAAGGTCAGCTGGTGCCATAGCTTTCTTTGGTACAGATTCGCAAGCTCCTGCACATCCTCTGCGAGGTCTGGGAAGTCTGTTTGCAGCCCCTCTAGGAAGTCCAACGCCTTGGCGCTCATTGTACGCCTTGTGCTCTCCTAGATCAGGAACTTTTCAGCTGAATCTAGAAAATGATGAGGACAATGGTAAAGGCACTGAGTTTCAGGTCGGGACGCAGAGATCTCTCCTGAAGCGCGCGAATGCTTGACCCAGGTTGGCTAGAATTGTCCACCTTGACAATATCATGAAGTAAATGTTGTTAGTGTCCAGGAAAAGGCGGGTTCCATAGGGTAGGGAGGTGCCTCTCGTGAGGTGCGTACATGACGAGGGGACCTCCCCTGCACACATCCTGGGAGCGCCGTGCCTCACCGTGGGGTGAAACGTCCCAACGCGCTTGCCACTGCCAAACCCTGCTACCAGCACCTGCAAGGGTGGTCATGCTCTACAACTCTGGGCGGCTTTGAACATGCTGGCAAGCGGTCGTCAACGAACCGTTGGGGTTCTGAAGGCCTGGCCTTGAGTCTGGTGCAGGCCCCAGCAGGTCCCAGGCGGGCTCCGGTGGACCGTGCACACGTGCAGCTGTCCCCTGTCTAGGGCGTGGGCCAGCATGCCAACCTGTGCCAATAAGCCGTACACCCAGTGCCGTGCCAGTGCACCACTTGGTGCTCGCCTGTACGCGCTGTACCAAGTGGCGCATGGGGTTACAGTTACAGTTACAGTTACAGTTACAGTTACAGTTACAGTTACAGTTACAGACCCCGAGAGGGGGCACGTCCGGAGAGCCAGGGGGCCATAAGGGTTAGCATCTGTACTTGCCGGCACTTGCCGGCACCCCTTGTCCTGCTGTGGTAATCTGGTCCCCCTTGCATCTTTCGCTCACAAGCCTAAGTCTGCGTTGGTTTTAGGCCGGCCTGCGTGTCATACACTCCAAGGCTTTGTTTTGCAGGGCAGTGCACATGAGCAGCGAGAGCGGCACGGAGGGGAGAACTCACGATATGCCGGAAATGTACAGTGTGATTAAACGAGTACGGCGCTGCAGTGTAGCGCTCAGGGGCCTCCCTGGTAGCGCTGGTACCACTGCTAATCGTGTCGTGGGGAGGTGGGCAAAGCATGGCGCCTTGGAGCGGCCGCTGGGCCAGGCGCCAGGGCCGGGGGAGACCGTAAGGCACGCAGCTGCACCTCGTCCCGCACGCACTCGCGTCGGCGGCGCCAGCAGCCCAGCACGCCATGTACGATACACCCGTGCCATAAGACCAGTTAA
The DNA here is from genome assembly GCA_036984285.1 of Chlamydomonas sp. KOR1. Classification (NCBI taxonomy): domain Eukaryota; kingdom Viridiplantae; phylum Chlorophyta; class Chlorophyceae; order Chlamydomonadales; family Chlamydomonadaceae; genus Chlamydomonas; species Chlamydomonas sp. KOR1. The sequence continues at coordinate 25,264 of BQMZ01000350.1, forward strand.
AGCCTTTTATTCACATGTATGGTTTTACAGTTTTGGTAGGGGCTTGTAGAAAGGGATGCTCAATTGGCAACAGAACTGTGATACCGGTTGGGCGTTTGCTAGTCAATGCAGGTGCTTGCGCCTCCGGCTCGCACATGGGTCGTTGCTCTTGCGGAGAGGAGAACTCACGGCGTGACTGCAATGGGACCACGGTACCGGCAGTGCCCTTCGTGATCGTTACAAGGAGAAGAGGCGTCGTGCGTTGCTGGAAAGATGTCCTCTTGCTCGTTCTCACAATGAAAGCAACAAAGTCGATTGCCAGCCTCCACCAGACCACGGGAAGACTTTTTCCCGGCCTGCATCTGACACACAGGAGCACAACCACCATCACAACAACAGTTTGGAACAGGACAAAGTGCCCGCTGCCCAGCATCGTTGCGAAGCAGCGTACTAAACTGCTTACGCCCAAAGGAGCAGACAGTACGGCATCAACGGCCCCCACGCGCCGACCCACCCACACGTAGCGCGCACACGTGACGTAACGGGAACGGAGCCGGGGTCGGTCCACACCCACACGACATACAGAGCACAGGTCTGAAACACGACCTGTGACCACCAAAACAGAACACAGCACACGGTTGCCGAGCAGGCCTCTGCCGCCGCCACTGGAGAGGTCGTGACACATGAGACTCGACGGGGAACGACGAGTGTGCTAGGCGGGAGGCTGGCATATGCACCGAAGCAATGAAGGCGCGCCAAACAGGGGGGTCATCCTGCCGTGTTGCAATGGGCAACAGACCCGTACGCTTCACCCGACAAAACCCATGTACGACGCGACGAAGCAGGGTCCGGCGACAACTGCCAGAACAACTGCCACCAACCACGTGACTGCACAACGAACGCGAGGTTGCGCCCCGGGCTCTCATGAACGACACACTACCAGTGCTCACTCGCCCCGGCCTGGCCTGCGATGCGGAACAACAAGCGTAAACACCTCAGCCTCACACCGACCTGCGCGCGTGCTTGGTGCACAAAGATCCGCGGTGCATTTGATGGCATCGACCATCATGTAAGGCGAGTGCACGGACTACAGATCCGACACGGATGGTGCAGCACGACATACCAGTACCTGACACTAAACACCAAACCCACGCGCACGCAAAAGCCCACGCCCCCCCATATACTGCAGCAGGCCAGCTTGAAAATAGGCCGCTTCGTTAGAAACTACGTGAAAGGGCTGTAACGCCTACGCCTCACCTCGTTTGCGCAATGGCTCCATTTATGGCCGACACCCCTCTCCCAGGAGCCCCCCACAGTCGGACCAGGGCACACGCCCTCGCCAGGTTGTGCGCCATGCACCTAACCGTGCACCCACAGCCTAACCTCAGCAGTAGTCCCAGTGAGGTATGAAACTCATAACGAAGCAACCAGTCCCACGCAGCGTGATGATAGCAGCAAACCAGCGCAGACATGGGCGACAGTGTGCCTCATACAGCTTGGCAAAAGCCCTCGCATACTAGGCACCCGCCGTGCCGTGCCCAGTGCCCCCCGAACCCACGCACTCGCGGCATAGCGTGCACTGCACTACGGTCACTCCTTGGCACGTTTATTTGCCCACTCAACCGTAGCGCCAATGCAAAGCCTCTCGAACCGAAGGAACAAGCCCCATCCACGACTAGCCACGCTCTCGCTTCTAGCATATGGTACTAGCCCGCCTGCAGTCTCCGCGTAGTCGAACCCGAACCAGTAGGGTGCTACCAAGTACTGTGAAACCCAGGCAGATCAGATGCACGGGGATGAGTTTGCGCCCCTGCGCACGTCATCTGTAATGCCGCTTGCCACAACACGCTTGCGCCTGAACGGTACACCGCCATGACACCCCAGATGACACGCACCTGCCGCTTGAAACCGCCCTTCAGACCACCCACTAGCGGCATGCTGCGCAGTACTGCAGTAAAGGAACACCTCCCACACGGCACCAAAAGCCCCCGCAACCCACCCGATGTTTCCCGCAGGAACATCTACACGCCAACCTGAAGACACACACCACCCTCCCTACCACAGAAAAGTGCCGTGAAGCAGTCATTGGAATCTGAGTAGGTAGACCGAACCAGCCACCGGTTCGCAGTGAACTACGAATGTGCAGCAGCGCACACCCCACATAGGTGGGCTGGTTGTTGCGCAAAACGGACTGGCAAAGCCAGAGGCCACCAACTGCTTGGCCTTCCAACCATGTGCGCGGTGCGCGTTTGTGCGGCGCCCTGCATTGCGCTCGGCTGCAGGTAAAACCATGCCAAGGGCCGTCACGCCGTGCATACCGTCGGATCACCCACCGACCTCCCGCCCACCACTACCACACAAGCCCACCCCAACACGACATGAAGCGCCTGAATGCAATGCAGAGCAACCCGCCATATCCACGGCAATCCAAACCATCCGCCGCCCGCCGCAGCCTGCAAACCCAAGAAGCATAGGTTCTGGCCGCAACCGTAAACGGCGGCCGTTCCACGAAATGCTGGTTTGCTCGGCCAGCACTCCAGCTTCAGTGCATGTCCGCGCGCTCGTTAATTCGTGTTGCACGCAGTGAAGCATGCCTTTGGCCCAGCTCGTGCACACGCGTGTGGCTCGTGCTGCACCACGCTGCGGCATCCAGCCATGTACTAGGTAGACGCAATGCCAAGTTGCCAAGTGTCCGCCCGCAGTTGCAGTTGCACCCCATGCCCACGGAAAATGGCCCAGACCCCACGTCCACTACCACACCCGTGCGCATGTACATCTAACCAGGAACCACGGGTGTCCCTACGACTGTACCGCCTCTGTCCTCCCTGTCACGCAATCACCACCATTGCATCATTCCATCCCCAAACACCCACCCTGCCTCTCGCCAACCAGGACTCCCCCAAGCCCGACGCCCCAAAAGCGACGCTCCAGTCCACGATTGGTGTACGTATCCCTCACCCGCATTAACTCGGCACTCCCGTACCCTCCCTTACTCTCCCGTCCCACCCCACGCCCCACCCAATCCCCTTGCTCCCCAACTCCACCCGCAGCCACAGTTTAGCTACCAGCAGCAAAGGTCAAGGCACAGGCCCGCACATGTCGCCTAGCCTTACACACGTGCGGTGCAGGAGGTCGTAGACCGCCCCCATTCGTAGGGTTCCGCTCCTTCGGAGACTGGTCCTCGTATCGTTGGCTTAACCAAGGGTGAAGGCCTGGGGCCAGTTGGCGGGGAACTCACCGCCCGCCATGAGGCCGGCCACGGAGGGCACGCCGCCAGCGGCGGCCGCGGCGGCGGCGGCACCGAACAGAGCGGCGGAGGAGGAGGCGGACGAGGCCGACAGGGAGGCGCCATGGCCGTGGGCGTGCGGCGAGCGCTTGCCGTACGGGTTCTTGCTGTACTGGATGCGGATGGGGCCGCGATCCGAGGAGGTCAGCAGCGCGCCCTGCAGCGTGGTGTGCACGGCGGTGGCTGCCGCCACGTCCGCAAACTCCACAAAGCAGCTCACCTGTGGCAAGCGGTGGGAGTGTGGGAGGAGGAGGCCATCACAGGGAGATAGAACGGTGCTGTGTGGATGCGCGCTCACTGGACGGCACGGACGCTGGGCAGGAGCCACGCAGGTTGTGGCGGCATTGGCATTCGCAGCGCAACGCAACCATAAGCAAGTAGATTAGCTGCGTGCGAACAAGGGCGCGGTGGGTTGGGGCCGTCGCCGTTGTGGCAAGGCACGCACCTGGCGCGGGTGGCGCAGCAGCTTGAGCTGCTTGTAGCCCGGCTGGCAGGAGAACAGGGCGGTCAGCTCCGCCTCGTCAACCGTGTCGCCCAAGTTGCCTGGAGGGCCCAAGCAGGGCAGAACAGTCAATGAAGATAAAGCACTACGGTGGTGGGCACGAAGGTACCGCACCACAGACATGGCAGCAGCCAGCGCTGACTCTCACTACCATGCCTCTGTCTACTTTTAAGAAACTTTGCATGATGTCCGAAGCGGACCACCCACCAATGAAGAGCGTGTTGCAGGGCGGGTTGTCGAACTTGTTGGTCACAGGCCCGAAGCCGGCCACGGGCGTGGGGTTCATGAGGCTGCTGCCGCCCATGGTCATGGCGGTCTGGCCGGGGCCTGGCAGCAGGCCGGTGGCGCCGGGGTGGTGCGCGGGGCGCAGTGCGGCCAGTGTGGAGGCCAGCAGCGGGCCAGTGAATCCGCCATGGTGGCCCATGCCTGTCAAAGGACAGCGCAACACAGGGAGGCGCATGCAGACTTAAGGTACCCAACGGTGCTGCAACAGCAGTAACGGTGCTTGCAGCACCCCGGGGCTGCACCGGCGCTGTGTCCCATAGGAAGGCGGATTTGGGTCACGCAGCATTGGGCGGGGGGTAGCCGTTGGACGAGTTGGGGCGCGGGGACTGTTAGCTCACCAGCGGCCGTGAAGGGGATCGGCGTGACGCCGCCTGCGCCGTGGTGCCCCACCGCCGCCAGCATGGTGTGCGCGGCGGTGTGGGCGGCGCCGCCGGGGCCCAGGGCCACGGCGTTGGAGCGGCGCGCGTCCACACGGCGGATGGAGGGATCATCCTGGGGGTGCCGGAGGTAGGAAGTAACGCAAGAGGTTACCGTACATGCAGGAAGGGAACCATGGAGATATTGAAGCCTCAACCGCTCTGACGGGGAACAGGCGGACGAGATCCTAAACAACAGGCCGCTTTGACCAGCGGGGTGTTCGCAAGGTTATGGATGGCCAGGTATTCCGATTTGGGTCGAGGGTGGCGGTAGAGAGGATACTCAAAGGTCGCCAGGTCCGCAGGCCCAGCCGCTTGAATGACCACTTGCCTTGATGTACATGTTCTTGTGCGCCATCTCGCAGCGCAGGTGCACGTCGGTGTCAAACTGCATGTCGTGCAGCAGCAGCATTGCCGCCTGGGCCGCAGCAGAGGAGGAGAAGAGCGCAAAGCCCTGGGGCGATGTCCCCGTTGCCGGCTTGATGTTCATCTGCGTGGAGATGGGGGCACAGCGCACACGTGCCGAGTGGGTCCAGACCCACTCGCTGTGTATGCTGGAGCTGTCCTTAGTCACACCTGCTTAGTCAGCAGGTGTTGTATGTTTGACCCCGTCAGCAGATGACATCATAGTCGCTGGGTCCACGCAACATGATCGAAATGATCTCTAAAGCATGCAGAGGCGCCGCAACGGTCTGGCTCGGCGCTGCGGCGAGCCGAGCTGCAGTCGGTAACCGCGAGCCGAGCCAATACGCAACCGCCTTCAGGCCACAAGGAGGATGCGTGCATACCCCGCACGTTTGATGAGTTACAACCCAGCTTTGTGCGCTCAAGCGCAGCCCGACAAGGGCCGATGCGATGGCTACATGAGCCCCAAGGCGGGACGTGCACTCTCGCGCTCTGCGCTGCTCTGAGCTCCGACAGCGCGCCAAGCCCTGCGGACATGAGGTCTAGCTCTTTCACATCTTACCCTGCACCTACTGCCCACCCCCGCTCTCACCTGGGATGCTTCATAGCCGGGCAGGAAGCAGACCAGGTTGTGCAGCTCACGCTCATGCACATTTTGAGGAAAGCCTGTCACGAAGATCGTTCGTATTTCTTCTCCAGTCGGTGACAAGGTTGGCCCAGACGCCGCGCCGCCCCCCGGAAGCGAGCTTATGACCGTGGGGTGATAGCCCACAAAGGGTTGCTCCGCTCCAGCAAAGCCAGCCGTTGCTGTCGTGTTGTTAAACATCGCTCTGGCGTCCGAGGTACGTCTGGCGCAAGGCTACCGCGAGATGGGAGAAATGCCGGAGAGTGTGTGCTGATGCCCTGCCGCGCTGGCCGCAATTATCAAATGTATCACTACAGAACACGTATCGCCTATGTAAAGCTGACGGTCGCGCGCAGCTGCATGTGCTTCAGCTTGGCGCTTCAACTTGGGGGGGCTGACTGAAATTCGCGCAGTGTATGCTGCGGCAGGTGCCAAGCGCCAATAGTTCTTATGCGTCTGCTACCAGTATCGTAGTGTAAGAGCGGTGCTGGTATGCTCCTCGTTACGCTGTCAATACCAAGCTATGCAGCACAGCTCCTATATCAAACTACCAATGAGTTGTCGCTGTTGAGGCGGCTGAGCAAAGAGATATAAAGAACAGAAGTCTGATGACTACCTCGTACTGCTCCCGTACGCGAAATTGAACCGCTTCTGCATAACAGATATTCAAGGTAAGCGACATTGCTAATTTCAACCTAGGTTACAGGGTACTTAGGTGTGTTGAGCTGCGGGTGGACGTGCAGAACTCCCCGCCAACTCATTCATGCACTTCCAGCCTAGTGAAATTCCAACTCTAGTATCAATCTTATAACATTTCATATGAAGCAAAACGCCCTGGAGAGGGTCCCTCGGCGACAGAGCCAGACAACCTGCACTCGCACAAAGCGCCACGCCGATAGCAGCCAACAGCATCAATGTTTATTTGCAATCAGATTCCTACTTGAGGTGGCACTTGTCAGCAGTACATCTGCAGTACAGCTGCGACTGACAATTGCAACCTACCAACAACAATATTATAAGACTTAGCCCACATTGATCAACCTAGCACCCGTGTACATGCCGCTTCTCAGTGCTGGGGGGTGTACCACCACCACCTTGATTCGGTGCAACGGCGTTGGCACTTGTCGCCTCCCTCAGGTGTTGATGACCCCTGGCCCTCCTATGTAATTCTGCATTCTCAGGTGTTGATGACAGCGCCGCCGTTGGGGTGCAACACCTGCAATGGGACACGTGATTGTCAGTCGAGTCCATGCGCCCCTCAGCGGAACATGTGTGGCAGCCAGCCTGTGGCTGCCCCTCTTAGCCATATGGTACCCGCCCAGGTGAGGGCCAGGAGAACTCCCTGTGGAGAGGGCGCTTTGACCTAGGGACCTCACTGGCTTATGTTGTGTCATGACAGGTGGCAATGATAGTCGGGACAAGATGGACCACGGCAACGCTCACGCAGGTGCTGCATTCGTACACAGGTGCCGTGGAAGGGGTCATGGGCAACGCAGTACGCAGCTGCGGCAAGGCGTTCCCACCTGTCCGGAAAAGTAGCTGCCGTCCGCGGAAGCGAGGAACACGTAGCACGGTGCTACCTGCACGGCACCAGCCCCACGCAAGGACAGCCCTGGTTCCTTGTACCAGCCTTATAATGGGGTGATGCGGTCCTGAACCTCTCCCCCGGGCGGCATCACAGATCACACCACTGTCAACCCAGCACCTACAGCCGCGTGGCTAAGGTTCAAAGGTACTATGGCCACAGCTCGCGGCTGCTGACCTGCTGGCTGCCATGCTGCGTGCGTTGCTCACCTCGGAGGGCTGTCCCGCGCGGCCCATGGGCACCTGCTTCTGCCACCCCAGCATGGCGGTGCGGGGGAAGGTGGCGGGGATCAGGGGCGTCCAGATGGGGCCGGGCGCCACGGCGTTCACGCGGATGCCTGGGGACGGCGAGGGGGGGACGGGAGGAGGGCAGCGTTCCGGTCTTCCACAATATTACGAATTTCCCGGCCGTACAGGCCGGTTCTTAGGATTTTGGGGGTCAAAATTGTATGCGAGATTAGGATTTCTATGCAGCTTGCACCTGAAATTGTAGGCGGTACTCAGACAATTTTTTCAAGGCAGCCGTAAGAGTTGTAGGCAAGTTCAGGGCGCTCATCACCAAAGGCACACCCCAGGGAGTTCCCCTGGGCGTATCGGTACAGACGTACAGTGTGCGTGCGTGTGAGCGCATGCATACAGCGCGCTTGGCTGTCATGGTCCCGTGCGCGTGTACCCCAAGTGTACTCCACAGCCACGCTGCTGCTTTGCCATGCGGGTGCTTGGGGGTATGGGGCAGGGGGGCTTGCCCCCCAGAAAATATTCACGGACTTGCAATTTTTACGGCCAAAATTGTAAGCAGTACTTCGACAATTTGCGGCAGGGAGGGTCCAAAATTGTAAGCGTTTAGGATTCTGTTCCAGATAAGACCGGAACACTGGAGGAGGGGGAGGGGACTTCCTTGAGCACAGAAGCTTTAGCGGTCCATCAGCACAACGCATCCGGCAGCACATACGCTCTAGTGTGTGCAGCTGTGCTCCTCTGCCAATGGACGAAGACCCTGTGGGCGGCCACAAAGGCATGACGGAGCGCAGTCCAAAAGGAATTGGGGAGGAAGAGCCCCGGCTGCTGCAACGTGGCCGTGCCCAGCAGATGCCCAGTCACAGGCCTGCCAGTCAGCCAGGGAGTAGGCTACGGTCAGGTACAGCTGTAGTACGGTGAGTCATGTGAGTCACGGTGGCTCGGCCTTGTCAGCGCGCTTGTCATGACAGAACGCCGCGTTATGCAATAAATTCAGAGCGAGCTGGTCTCCAGCGCGAGGGTGTGGTTCACGCAAAGTTACAACAAGGCTTCTTCAACCCAGTTGCAGTATGCCATTGGATGTCGATGAGAACTTTTGCATATGCGGGTTGTACTTGGAGTTGCGCGACCTTGTACACCAAACTTCTTTGCTGCAGTGAATGCCTGCCTCACAGTGAACCGTCCGCCGAACATGCGAAGTCGCACCGGCCGCACTCGGATATGACGCAACGGGCCGCAAACTGTGCGGCACAGAAAAGGGCAAACGTGTTTCACAAGAACACTATCCTTTCTCTGTTCCCAAGGTGCACTTGTAATCCCAGCCTGTCCCAGCACTCGCCCTTACCCTACCTGGCCCGCTGACCGACCTGGCCCAGACTGCGTGGCCGTGTGGTGCCGAGTCCACGGTCCGACCCAAATGCCAGCGAGCTACAGACTTGACGCTCAAGGGCACCCGTGGATGCATAGCGCAGTACCCGTGCACCCGTCCGCTCCCCCAACATTCCCTTTCTTTCCGCACCCCTGCCGCCCGCCCCGCCCCGCCGTCACCCCTTGCACCTTCCTGCACCGCAAAACCCCATAACCCTCGGCGGGATGGGAACTTCGTCACCTACCGATAGCTCGTCAAACTTTCTCCCCTCTCTCTAACCCTCGCCAAGTCGCCATGCCACCCACATCCTCACCCATTCCCACCCCACCCCACCCCACACCACACCACACCACGCATGACCCACCCTTGCCGGCCAGCTGCTGGCTGAGGCCCCTGGTGAATGCCACGATGGCTCCCTTGGTGGCGCTGTAGTCCAGCAGCGTGGCCTCACCCATGTAGGCGGTGATGGAGGTGGTGTTGAGGATGCAGCCGCCGGAGGGCAGGTGCTTGCACGCAGCCTGTACCGTACACGTGTACGGCGCAGCGGGCGGGGTGCGGGCGGTGTCGTGCCGTACAGTGCATGTACTATTCGCACAAGTGGGAGAAAGCGCTGGTTGGAGGGAGTACCGTGTGCGTGGGGGTGGCACCGGGGCTGAGTGCGATGGCCTGCGTCCTTGGAGCAGCTTAGAGCATGCCAAGCAGCCCGCACGCCCCTGCTCGCCCACCCAGCTGGCGCCGCCCCTCACCCCATCTCCTCACCCCATCCCCTCACCCCATCCCCTCCCGCATGGAAAGTCGCCAGGGCTAAGCGGCACCCGGCGGCACGCACCCCGCACGGCCCAGACAGCTGCGATGCACGCCCATCCTGTGCACTGTCCGGCACGGCCACAGCAGCCTGCCGCACACATCCTTCCTCGCCACGGGATTCCCTGACACTCATCATGGCAGCATGTGCTCTGGCTGGCCCCTGGGCCCGTGGCCCACCACCCGGCCCACCATGGTAACAAGGGCCCCTGCTGGTCCCCTGGCCCCTCACCCACCATGGCAGCATGTGCTCTGGCTGGCCCCTGGGCCCGAGGCCACCACCCAGCCCACCATGGACACACAGACCCCCCTGCTGGCCCCGTGCCCCCCACCCACCATGGCCATGTAGAACATGCCCAGGATATTGGTCTCGAAGGTGGCCACGATGTCCTCGTCCTTGAGCTCCGTGATGGAGGTGCGGTAGTGCTGCACGGCGGCGTTGTTCACCTGGGGTGGGATGGGGTTGGGGGCGTGGGGGTGCGTGCATGGGTGAGAGGTGCGTGTATCTGGGGGTGCGCGTGGGGCTGGTGTGGGGTGCGTGTGGGGGTGCCCGCGTGTGGGGATGTGTGGGAGGGCGTGGGATATGGAGTTGGGATAGGGTTTGAGGGAGGGAGAGGGCTGGGGTGGGGGAGCGGAGGCGTGGGGTTGCCTCTTATCAGCATGTTAAGGGTGCTTGGGTAGTGGACCGGGCCAGGCAGGGTGCAGTCGGCGGAGGGTAGGGCTGATGCATGCATGGCCACCGAAAGCGTCGGGGCAGTTTGAACGGCATACGGTACTGCCGTACTGTACCCCTCGGCCCTCGCTGCTGCGAGCCCGACTGGCCCCGCATGCCTTGCTTGTGCGCCGCACTTGTGACACAGCGGCTTCGGCAGCAGCAACTCCCGACAGCTTGCCTCCCTATGCATCCCTGGCCCCTGGGGCCTCACGGCCCGACCCCGGCCCTTGCATGTGACCCTGGAGTCCCTGGCTTGTATACGGGTCCTTACATGCTGGGTTCCGGATCCTATCATGTAAGAAACAAACAAAAAAACAAAAAAAACATGTGCCAGTCAGCGTTTGCCCCCGCGCTCCTTCATAGCAACCAAGTAAGGTGCGACGGCAACCAAGGAGCAGATACGGTATGCCCCCTATCCTGAGCCCCACGCCCACCAGGATGTCGATCTTGCCCAGCTTGGCCACACACTGCTCCACACACTCCTGGCATGCCTGCAAGGGTATTAGGTGCGTACGGGTGGGCATGTGGGGCAGCCGCGATTGGGTCGGACGGAGGGCTGGGAACAGGGCCGAATGGGTACCTTACCGAAGGCGCGGCACGCAGCACCGCAACGCAACACGCCCAGTGCCCAACCCCTCCCCGCGGACACATACATACACAGCATGATCGCTCTGTAACAACTGACCTTATCTGTATACGGTTTATGCATCTCGATTCCCGCAACCGCATCTCTGCACACACCACACAGCAACTGCACGCTGCTGCGCACATGCGCCCACTGCGACCAACAGACACCGTCCGCCTGGGATCAGCTTTCTACTGCATCCACGCCCCGAGCCCCCCGACATGTGCTGCCTCGCTCCGGCACTCACCGCAAGCAGCGCCACCCCGAACCAGCAGCCCCACCCCGAACCAGCAGCCCCACCCCGAACCAGCAGCCCCACCCCGAACCAGCAGCCCCACCCAGAACCAGCAGCCCCACCCCGAACCAGCAGCCCCACCCCGAACCAGCAGCCCCACCCCGAACCAGCAGCCCCACCCCGAACCAGCAGCCCCACCTGCACGCTGCGCACGTCCGCCGCCTGCACCTGGCAGCGCCTGCCCTCAGCTTCCACCATCTTCTTGGTGTCCAGCGCGTCCTCGTGCTCGTTCAGGTACACGATGTACACGTCGCAGCCTGCGAGTCCCCATGCATGCGTACCGCAACACGGAATTTGTACTACGGCAACACGGAATTTGTAATACGGTAGCCTGGACATTTAAACCTGCGGCGAGCAGACTGGCAGGCAGTCACGCGCTCGGCACAACGCACAAGGCGAACAACAGCTAGTGCCGCTCAGTGGCATGCATTGGCGTTCGTTGTTTTCGGCGCGTCAGCGGCCGGCAAATCACTGAAGCACGCACAGATCCCGCGCAGTCCTCCATGGCTTTAGCTTTCCAAGGACAGGCGGAGGCACAGAACCACGCAGCAGCACCTACCGCAAACCCTCTGTCCGCCTGCCAACCGCTCCTAAAACAGCACAGGTGCGTGCGCTCTGCTGGCCCCAAGCACCCCCACCCCCACCCCGGCACCTGCCCCCACTCCTCCATCAGGTCATGTATGCAACAGGTAGGTGTTTAAACAGCCATAGCCTCACCCTCCCGGGCAAAGTGCACGGCGACCGAGCGGCCGATGCCGCTGTCCCCTCCCGTGATGAGCGCCACTTTGCCCATCAGCTTGGCGCTGCCCTCATAGGTGTCGCGGATGACAACGGGCTTGGTCCACATGGCCTCCTCGCTGCCGGGCTGCTCCGTCTGCGGGGGCACGGCGGATGGCCAGGTGGCACGCAGGGCCGCGTGGGAGGATCACACGTGGCAGGGGGAACGCGTGGGAGGATAGAACGTGGCAGGGGAATGCGTTGGGGGGGCAGCACGTGGCAGGGGTAAGCAGTGTGGCGTCGGTAGCAGGCCCGGTGCTCTGCGGTTATGCTGTGGAAGCGGGGAGGGGAGTGGGGAGGGGTGCACGTGGCATGGGGAACGCGCGGCAGAATGGGCACGTGGCAGGGTGCCAGGAGTTGGGCTTGGGCAACCGCGAGGCCAGACGCACAACGGCCGAATTGGGGCCACTACCCACCCATCCCACGAACCACCCGCCAAAACGACGCCCCGCCCCTCGTTGCCTCCCTTCCCCCCGCCCCCTTCCCCCGCGTCCCCCACCCTGCCCCGAGCCCCACCTGTCCCTCTGGCATGAGCGGAACGGCCTCCTTGATGCCCTGCACGGCGTGCACCACGCGCTCCGTGGCGGCCGTGGCGGCGGCCTTGGCCTTGTCCAGCAGGGAGGGCTGCGGGGACACGCAGCACGTGGGGGAGAAACGTGGCGGTGTGTGTAGGGCGGTAGGCAGGCAAGGTTCACGGTGTGGGTGGGATCGATGGGTTTGAAGAGAAAGCCGTGGGGCTGGGTTGGATGGATCGCGCAGTCGAGTGCGGGGTAGTGGGGGGGCGTGTGCGGGGGGCGGCGTGGGTATGGGCGGCAAGATAGAGGGTAAGGTGGCTGAGTAGATTGTGCTTTAGGTGTGGCGTGTGGGGAGCCCCACGGTCCCGAGCGTGGGCTGACGGGTGTGGTTGAGGTCTGTTTGTATTCGGTCCGTAATCAGGGTACTCGCTGTGATGGCAGGCTTCCTTCGCTGTAGATCACGGTGCCGTCGTGCTGGATATGACGAGTACGAACATGCTCACTGGTTGCATGCATGGTTGGTAAGGCATGCGGCGTCTGGCCTTTCGTGACTGGGGCGAGGCTGCGCGGTATCGGCGTCTGCCCCGGAGTCTAACTCGTGCTGCCGCAAAGTCCAAGCAGTGCTGTTTGGGACCCTTGCTGTCAAACCGGTGCGCTTGTGCGCATGGCAGTCCTTTCCAGGGGCTTTCTTACCGACGCAGTTGATTCCATAATGCCTCGAAAGTTGCGTCTCCTTGGGTGCTATTGAGCCTGCTTGAGCTTAAAGGAGGCTGTGTATCTGATTTGGCTTTGGTACTGTCAGAACGTTTGAAGTCGCACTCCGCTCAGCTCCGCTGCACGTTTTGCGCGGCCGTGGGCAGATGGATTGAAGGCAGCGTGCCGGCTGCGTCACTGTGATCAGCCGCCCAGAATCGCTTTGGAACCTACACCGTAAGGAGACACTAGTAAAAAGGGTATAGCTTGATGCAACTTTCTTCTTTTACATGTGCATGCGTTGATGGCTTTGGTTTAATGGAATCCCTAAGCCGCTTTCAGTGACCCGTGGGTCTATGTTGGGGCACGAGCCAGAGAACACCCGCTGCATCCTTAACTGCCCTGAGCTCTGTATCTGGCTCCTTCACAGTCAGTATGTGTTCCACAACACATACTACGAGCCTGTGCGTAAGCTGGCGCATATTTAAGCAGGCGTGGGAACACGGGTCATACTCTGGGGCTGTCGGGGTTGTCAGAGCACTCAGGCTGCCTTCGTGCCCATACAGCGCTTGTTGAGACCTGCCACCGCTTCTTTCATGCATCTGGGACTAAGCAACTTAGGTGCAATTGTACGACCCTTGTCCGGTCTGCAACGCGAGTACAGCTGGCCGGCAACGAGAGCAGCTCAGGTTACAGTTAGCACCGGGTTCGCACGGACGCGTCTACCGGTAATGAGCACGTACGGTGACACTGCCCACACGTGCACGTACCAGCCAACTGCAAATGTTGGCATAATCGCAGCCACACGGATGCAAGCAAACTGATAAGAGGCATCCCACAACCTACCCTTGTGGGAAATGTGATGTTGCCCAACCAGTGTTCCTATCCTGCTGTTGGGCAAAGAATTATGGTTGCTTGTCCGTGACGAGTCCTTGGCAAGGCGTACCGTACAGCGCGTGCCGTGCCACCATCTGTGCATGCACGCTATCTACAAGCACAGTGTGAGCCACTCATTTCCGCTTCTCAGGAACACTCGCAAGTCCAGTAACAATGCAAAAAGACCACCACGCTGAGACACGGCGGCATACCTTGCAACAGCCGCAGTGGAAATACCGGCAATGCGCCCGGCCTGCAATCATGCTAGCCCCACCAACGACTCCCATGCCTACCTCAAGCGCAGAGGCACCAGACGTTCCAACGGCAAGTTCAGTCTTTGAGTTCCCACCCCCTGTGGCATCCTATCCCTTGCAGACTCCGCCGTGACCATACCATCCTTCAGTTGCGCATCGCCGCCCATGCCGAGACCATAAAACCCATCTTAGTCCGAAGTACGAGCAGGTCCGCGCACCGTACCGGCTCACTGCCACTGCCTGTTATGGCCCTCTGCACGTTCATGCGTGCCCACACCACCTTCCCCAAAGCAACCCGCCTGCCCTGTTGCCCCTCACCCCCCGTGTTTCGCTTTTTATGCGTACCTCCAGCACCCGGCTTACGCCCTGCTGCTGACACACTTCTGGTACTGCTAGGCCCCGCCGCCCCTCGCACCCAGCACCCTCCTTCTTACGCCCTGCTGCTGATGCCCTTCTGGTACTGCTTGAAGCGCTTGGGCAGCAGCCGCTCCAGCAGGCCGGCGGGCGCGGCGCCGGAGCCGCGGAGGGGGCGCAGCACGGCGGCCAGCGTGTGGGCCTCGCGCAGCAGCTCCTCAACCTGGTGTGGCATGTGAAAGGATGGCGTGCGATAGAAAGGTGAACCGAAACACATACTGGGTTAAGGTGGGGACGTGCGTTATCCCGTGCTCCCAGGACTAGGCCCGGAACATGGCGTGGCTTGCACACAGTATGATAAACACTTGCTGCTGTGAGTGACTTGGCGCGTCCCGCGCACGCTACACGTCCCACCCGCACCCACCTTCTTCCTGTTCTCCGTCATCTGCGGCACCAGGCCCTGCACAGCGCCCGCCACGCTGCCTTCGCCCTGCCACAGCGTGGCGCGCAGCTCGGGGAAGCCGTCGCCCTGCCGGGGTGGGGGCAAGCGTCGCAGGGTCATCGACGCAGGGTCAGGGACGCGACAGGTAGACGACAAGGGGCAAGCAAGGCTGGCAGGCCGAAGCAGCCATTTCCCTTTCCCCCGCAACTGGACGCACGCGTCCGATGTCATTGCAGTGTGCAACAGCCAATTACACCAGGGGACCGAGGGAAGTGCTGGCACGTGGTTCCTACGACGTGAAGTCAGCCCACGTGCCATCCGCTTTTCCCCGGGGAGCTCACCTCCAGGCTGGCCGACAGCGCGGCGTGGCGTGCGGCCAGCAGCTGCACCAGCTGCTCCACCTCGCCCGCCAGCACGGAGGCGGGGACGGCGTCCGCGCCGGCGGAGCCTAGGGCACGGGAGCACGGGTGGGGCAAGACGTGGGGTCAGCATAGGGCGGTCAAGGTGTGTGGAGACAGGAAGATGTCCTTGGTGAGATGCGACGCGGGTTGTCGCCCCGCTCTCAGCCCCAGGAAGAGTGGCTGAGGCCAGGGTCCTCGGACATGCGCTTCGGTCTGTGATTGATCCCTAAGTCAGCGCTAGAGCCTGCACGCCTGCAGTTCCCCTCTATGGCGAAAGATACGGAACTAGGTCCCTGATTGTGATTCGCGGCACCCCTCTGCCTCACCGTCCAGCTGGCGGCAGGCGCGGCCGAAGAGGCCCAGCAGCACCAGCTCAGCCTGCATGAGGGGACCATGGGGGGCGGGGGGTTAGGCGGTAGGACGACAGACGAGGTCCGCAAATCGACGAGGTCGATGACGAGGCGTGAAGTAATAGACCCAGCCCAGCCCACTACTAGACCGCCTCCATGGAGTAGTCGATGGTGCTCCGGGGGGAGCGGGGGTTACCCAGGACGGATAAAAAGATGCAGTCCTGCCGCCATCTATGCACGAGCACAACACGACACAATGCCTCTACCCGGGTGCCCCTGCCAGCAAACACGGGTAAAGCGGCAATGGCAGCCCTGCGGCCCTCGGCCCGCACTGCCTTATCACAACGTCCTCCAGGCCACCTTCTCTGGTACACACATCCCCATAGAGCAAATGCCCTCAGACCACCTGCTCAGCGACTTAACACACCTGCTGCAGCCACGTCCCCTCAGACCACCCGCCCAGTGCCTCAACCCACCTGCTGCAGTCCCGGGTCGGCCGCCAGCTGGTCCAGCAGGGCGGCGCGCACCTTGGCCCCGTCGTCGGGGCGGTTGCCGAACACGTGCTCCAGCAGCAGGCAGTCGTACTCGTTCACCTGCACGAGCAGGAGGCGAGGGGAGGGGCATGGGAGGGGTGGGTTAGGCGGTAGGACGACATAGGAAGCGCGCAGATCGACGACGTCGATGATGAGGCTTACAAAACGAACCAGCCCAGCCCAAGAGAGGGGTGGTGGTGCGAAGGGTTGGCATGGCCGGGGTCGGAGGTGAATGGCAGGGTCAGACGGGCAGCGACGGAAAATGACACGTACTTGCTATCGCGAGTCATCACGCACGATAAGCGCGACAGAGGTATGAGTAGACCGTCAAAGCTGCGTCACCGCATCGCTCTGAACTGCACCCTCTAGGTTATACGCTCCAGCCCCTAAACCCCCATCTCCGCCACCTGCCCCTGTCCCTACCCACCTGCCCCCCTCCCCACTGCCCACCTGCTCCCTGCCGTCCGACCACGCCGCAACCTGCAGCATCTGCACCGCCTTCATGAAGCGGCGGTCGCTGACGTACATGGGGGGCTCGCACTTGTCCTGCGGGCGTGAGGCGTGGGGAAGGAGGCATGGAAACCCTGAGCAACACTGCATCTGTGCACGGGCCATTGCTTCCTTCGGGCTCGTGCCAGTGCTCGGTCGTAGTAAACCTTCGGCCTTTGTATTTCCACATTTACATATAAGACTAGGTCCCGTTCTACAACGTCACGGCTTTGGCATTAGACTGGTACATTTAAGACTATCCCACCTGCAGGTAGTTGCGCAGGCCTGTGAGCAGGTCGATGACGGAGTCGGGCACGTCCACCGCCTCGTAGGCGGCGGAGGCGGTGTGGCGGAAGTCCTCCATGCTCAGCACCGGGCCGGAGGGGGCGGCGGCGGCGGTGGCGGCGGCGGCGGCGGGGGGGCTGCGTAGGGGCGGGAAAAGGTGCAGGAACATGCATGACTAAGCACCGGGAAGGCACAGACGGCAGGGTTGGCAGTCTTGGCAGTGGAGTGCTGCTTGATGGTAGCAGGGGCCGGGGCGATGGCAAGCGTGGTTGGCACTGGGCCGATGAGGGTGGCGGGTAGCGATGGCGGCGGCGGCAGGCAGTCAAGGGGTACAGGGTGCAGGGCCGTGGCGGCTTGGGGTCCCGCCGGGTGTGGAGGTGCGGGCCATGTAGCCTACCTGCCGTTGCCGTTGCCATTGGCTCCGTTGCCGTTGCCGTTGCCGTTGCTGCCGCGCTCAAACAGGCCCCCCAGCGCGTGGTCGCGTCGGCCGGCCGCCAGCCTCGCCAGCTTGTACAGCTGCCCGTTGGACACCTGCGCGCGCGTGGCCCGGACACGTGTCACATGACGAGGAAGCAAGGAAACGCCCATGGTGCTTTGCCAAGGCTGGGCAACGGTGCAGCAGGCGGCACAGGGCTTGCAGTGCGCATTGTGTTAGGGCGCAGCCACGAAGGCGAGGTCCCAGCAGCTCTGGGCCCCGTGAAGCAAGTACCAAAGTACCCTCCCGCACACGGAGATGACTGAACGGGACCCAGCCCCACCTGGCTGACGGTGCGGCGGATGAGGAAGCGGTCGTACAGCGCATCCAGCTCCTCGCTCTCCGGCATCTCGTTGCTGGCGCCTACCTACATGCGGTAGGGTGGGTGGGTTCCCAAGGGCAGGGGGGCTGATGTCAGTGGGGCGGGGGGCGATTCCTTCCGCCCACGCTGTCGCTCGCCTACACGAGGCCATTGCCGCAATCAAAACACTCACCCGAGTCCTCGCAACCATGCGTGCTGATGACACATGTTGCCGTGCGTCCGCGCTGCGTGTGCTTCCTGCCCAGGCCGCTGCACCCTCCAACCCCCATTCGCCAACCCACCCACCATGGTGGTAGGCGCGCAATGAAAACACAAACACCCTGCCCCATTACGCCCGCGTAACATTATCATTATTGCTTCCGTCCACCCACCAGGCACAGCAGCGGCGCCTCCAGGCGCTGGTTGCCGTTGTCAAACAGGCGCTCGTTCAGCAGCGTCAGCAGCGCGTTCAGGATGGCGGAGTTGGCCTAAGGGGAAAGGTGCCGAGTACATAGGTTGGTGAGGCGCACGCATCACGTTGGGGAGGGGGGAAAAGCAGCCGCACATGCGCATCAGGCCAAGGCGGCAAGACTGCGCAGAACAGCACCCTGCGGGTCTCGCTGCCAACGTGTGTTGTGGTCATGTGATGCTGCTCGACCTGCTGGCGCCAGCGCCCCCTCACCTTAAAGATCTCGTCCACGAAGGCCACCTCGGCGGTGGGCAGGTAGCCGTCGGTCTGGCGCACGTACAGGTCGTTCTCCAGGCCTAGGGGGGCGGGGCGTGGGGAAGGAGAGAAGATACGGGATTGGAAAGGGCGGGCAGCGGATGCTGGTTTGAGGAGGGAGGGGGCGACATGATAGGAAAGCAAAGCATTATGGCATTTCGGTCGGGGGAGGGAAGGGGAACGGAGGCTGTGACGTGTTGAGCACGTGCCTTCGACCACCCTTCACGGACCCAGATAACCATGCCGCACTTCTCCTGGCATTGCCCTAGGACCCAGCATCAGCGCGCTGAAGCAGCAGTGCAGCGCTCAGCACATCTACGGGGACCCAAAGCTGCAGTTGAGTGCAAGCAACCCAAGTAAGGTACCCACCCTTCATGGACAGGGGGCCGAACAGCTCCTCGGGCACCGAGAAGCGCGTCAGCAGGCGCTCGAAGTAGGTGCCGCCGCACAGGCTGGACAGACGCCGGGACAGCTCCGACTTGGCCGTGCCTGCATGCAGGTGGAAAATGCAGAGAGGCAGATGAAGCAGGGTTCCTCACCGGCCGAGGGCGCGGATGCGTGCGGTAGAGTGCACAGTTACAGTAACGGGGCACGGCAGCGGGGTGGTGCGGAGGCGCGTGCGCGCAGCTCGAGCAGCCACATGCGAAGGAGCGCGGAAGGGCGGGGGAACGTTCGTTCCTAACTTCAGGAGCCGCGTTGGAGGCGTGCTGACAAAGGGACGTACCGGGGGGACCAAGCAGCAGCAGGTGCTCGCAGCAGAGCGCGGCGAGGAGTAGCAGGCGGACCTGCGAGGTGAGGAAGGATGGGGGCGTAAGGGCTGTGGTGACGGCGCCTTAGTCGCAGCGGGAGTGCAAGCGTCGCCTGTCGAACAGCGGATCTTGTGGCCAGGGTCCGGATCTCATGCTATTTTCAGCAATCACCGTCGCAGCTGACAGCAAATGCGCAGCTGGTCGCGTCCTTTTGCTGAGGCGGCCTCCGGACACTTGTTGCCCGCCCCGCGATTCCGATACTAAGTTTGTAGCCATGAGGACTTCTTACCTCTGTGTCACGCTCCAGCAGACCCTTCGATAGCTTCTGGATTGAAGCTAGAACGCGAGACCGTAGCTCGGAGTCTGGGCGGAAGTCGATGCTCCTTGCGGCCTCCGCGTTAGCAAAGACTGTTGCAGCGACGGCGTCATCCACCTGCTTTGACACCTCAGATATCAATTGGAGCATGGCGGCATCCGAAACCTCGGCTTGAGCGTCTGCCTTGACCGCTTGGAGCATCACCCCTCCGCGGTTGGCGCTCGAGCGGTGGGAGCCCTTGGCCACGCTGCACACGCTGTGCTGCTGCACGAAGCGGCGCACAAGCATTGTAGGTGTTGAAGGGGAGGCTGTGATCGTCCGGCGGGCATCCTGCGCCAGCGCGCAAGGGGTGCGCGATAGAATCGACATCTCCGAAAGCTCACAGACAGTGCACTCCAATTGTATTAGAGTGTAAGGCAGCTCTTTACATTCCAACAATAGGCTTCTATAAGTCTTCTGAGGTCCTTTATGGCGCATGGAAGCCAGCATGGAAATCCAGCCCGATTGCAAGCCAGCACTTTTCGGCACTTTTCGTTGACGGCCCGACAATGCAATTAGCATACACAAATAAGAAAGATCTACCTCAATCAGAAGAGATTCAGCAAGATCACCGATTTTTGCCCGAGATGGGTGCATGGGTCGGCCGAGACGGCAGGCATGATGCTTTCTTGAGAGTTGCAGGATGCAGTGCCTGGTAGCAGCAGCCGATGCACATTGGACCCAGACTGCGCCCACAATAGAGACTCAGTGTGAGGTCATGATACATGCAAGTTCGGGCTGAACAGGGAGGGCAAGGAAGTATCCGTGTGTGCTAAGCCGCTAAGGGGTACCCGTTGCCCGGCCCAACCTCTCACTGAGCCATGTGCGTGCGCGCATCAACGCCCATCATGGAATGGCGGGTGTGGCAAGTTGGAACAGGTCTAATCTGGGCTACTCCAGGTGGCCAGCATGGCCCATGCACCCCTCGACACCAAATGGCAACCCCCACAGGGCAACCCGAGCCCGTAGAGCACCACACGGTCCCCGCGGAGCTTGACGCCTCTGGCGTGCACGTGCCAGGTCTGCACGTGCTCCCCTGCCTCCAAGTGACCACTCACACACGCGTCATGGATTCTGTGAGGTTGCTTCTGGGGGCGTTGTTAGTTTCTCCTGTACTATCTGACAACCCAACGACGGTAGGTGGCCCCTGGGTGGCCAAGTGACGGCGCAGGACGGCGGCGTCTGGCCGTTAGCACAACACCACAGCAACGCAGCACAGGCGCACTAAACCACATGCAGGAGCATATGGCCTTACCGTGTGGGAGCTGGGGGCAATGGCCGCTGGCATGCGGCGTGTGGGGCTGGGGCTTGGCATGAGGCCGTGCCGAAGGTACTGACGGCCCATATCATTCTCGCGTATGCAGCAAAGAATACTGTCCATGTTATACCGTAATTACTTGTACGTTTTTCATGATGGACGTGCTGAGGACAGCAAAATATAAAACTGCTGGCAGCTTCATTATCGAAGGGCCCGAATGCCCATGCCATTTCCTTTGAAAGTGATACATGATGTTACCCTAGTACTGCTTAATTAAAGCCAAGCAGTAGCTTTGCTTGGCGCAGAAGCACCGCAGGAAGCAGCAGGCTGTTTCGATGGCGGGTCGCTCGCGGCTCAGCCCCGTTTGCGATATGGGCAGCTACAGCAGCAGCTGTGGCTACTGCGGTGGCAGCGACGGCTCCTGCGCGCACGGCATGCAGTGCCCCAGCCTCACGGTCTACGCCTACCAGGGTGGGCCTAGGGCGCCGGGCAGCGGCTTTTGGGGGAGCGCTCCCACCTGCCATTCAACCGGGATTCACCCGACTGGCAGTTGGGCACTCTCCTAACTGGGTTCCACCAATACGTACTTGCAGACCTTATTGACCAGGGTTGGCGTCGCTCGGGCAAGTTTCTGTACAAGGTACGGCTAGCAACCCCTGCCCCTGGGTACCCATGCGCTGGGTGCCCGCTCCACACCCAGGCAGCTGTCGTACGCCTGATGGCCCCCAAAAGTAGCAACAGCTGTACTGTACTAATTGGTAAAATCTTTCTTCCCTTGTCACAGCCTGACATGTCGACCACGTGTTGCAAGCCGTACACCATCCGCCTGGACGTGACCCAGTTCCAGCCCGACAGGGCGCAGGCCAGGCTGCTGCGGAAGTGGCGCAGCTTCCTAGCAGGCGCCGACGGGCAGCTGGCAGAAGGTGCGCAGACAGCTAGCACAGTAGTGCACCTCGCAGTACTCGATCTGCTCGACTGCGCCCCTGCTACGGGGCGCCTGCCTGACACTACAGGCAGGGGTGTCTGGTCGCTGCTGGCCTTCCTGTCCCTCTGCACACCTGCACTAGCCAGTACACGTGCAGTAGAGTCTCACGTGTAGCGGGGGTGTGGTCGAGGAGTGCTTTCTCACGCCGCAACTCTGCAGGCGGGGACCCTGGCAGTGCTGCCCAGTCGGGGGCGGCGCAGGACTGCCGAGGCACAGCCTGTACGTGTCCCACGGAACGCCCAGCAGCGGGAGGCGAGGACACGGCGGCAGCGGCCCCGCTAGACAATGGGGACCTGCAACAGGACGTACGGCCTAGCATGATGGCGACGGAAGCAGCAGCGGGGCGTGTGGCTGGCGCTGCTTTGGCAGCGGCAGAGCAGCCAGGGCTCGCCCAGGGTGCGGATGAGGGCAGCGGCCCGCGCGCGGGACAGTGTCAGGGAGAGGCCGGAAAGGAGGGGCAGGGGCAGCCGAAGGGGCAGGGGCAGGGGGGTGAGGAGGAGGGCTGTCGTGCGCTGCTGGAGCGGCTGATGCAGGGGGCGCTGGCCGAGGGCGTGGCCACGGGGGAGCTCCCTTCGGTGAGCGAGGAGCTGGGTGATGATGCCCCTTACACACCTTTTGATATGGTAACGCGGTTGCCACATGCCTCGTATGTGCAAAACAAGCTCTTGTCCACGCCTGTCTACGTGCGTCATCTGTGCTGAACACCGATTGTGCGCGATCATGACATCCCTCGCCACACGGGGCCTGTCACCTACCCTCCCATGCGCTTTACGCGTACCTCCCATGCGCACAGGCCGCCTACCCGCCCGTGACCGTGCGGCCCTGTACCGCCAAGCAGCGCCACGCCCTGCCCCCAGAGGTGCGCTACACGTGCGCCTCCGCCTTCCCCCTGGCAGCTGCAGCCGCAGCCGCCGCAGCAAGGGCGGCAGCCGCACGAGCAGCAGCGACGGCAGCCTCTGATACTACAGGCTCGGGCGCCGGAGCTGTGCAAGCGTCAGGGGCAGCCCCAGCGGCAGGCTCCGCCTCACAGCCCAGTGGCCGGCTTCCCAAGAAGCTCCGCAAGCAGCAGGGTCAGGGCCAGGGTCAGGGCCAAGGTGCCGGCACCGTCTCAGCCCCTGCTGTGGCCCAGGTGCTGGCAAGCCGGTTCAATAGCGCACTGCGGGAGGCCGTGGTGGCAGGGGCGGGAGGCGCGGAAGGCGCCGAAATGGGAGGGCTGGTAGGTGCTGGATTCGCCGGGGTAGCGGCGGCTGCAGATGCCGCAGACACAAACGGGCCTGGTGAGGGTGCGGCACAGCCGCTGCTGTCGCTGCTGGCGGCCACGCGGCTTGGGCGGGGAGTGGAGGCCCGGGCTGTGCCCAGCGGGCACATCAACTTCCACGTCACCGGGAGCGATGGGGGCGCATGTAGCAGCCAGGGAGCTACAGCGACTGGGGAAGCGGTGGCGGCGGCGGCGGCGGCGGCGGCAGGGAGGGCAAGTCAGGGGCACGCGCGGATGTCCGGGTGTGGGGTTAAGGCTGCTGCGAAGGAGCAGGGTGACAGGGCAGAAGCAGGGACGGCGGCAGGGACAGGGGTAGGGCCCGATGCCGGCTGCGGGGCGCCGGGCGGCCGCCCATGCAAACGGCGGCAGCTGGGGTGTGGGGCCTCCTCGCAGGATGGGACCAAGGGGCATTTTCCCGGTATGGGGAACCTGGACGGGAATGGTGGCACAGCGGATAGCGCCATTGGGGTACAGGCGTCACCATCGGCGCTCAGCGGGGATGCTGGTGGGCGATCTGGGTCAGGCACGGGGCCGGGGTTGGGGCCGTCGGCGGTGAGGCGGGTCGGCCAGGGCAGTGGCGACGGTGGCCGCTGCCCAGCCGCGCAGCCTTCGAGCGCTGTGGCAAGCGTGTGGGGCCTCGGGCCTGACCAGCTGTGGGTCCAGCGGGAGGGCGAGGACGAGGAGGAGGAGGTGGTGGGGGCGCCTGGACGGCAGCAGCAGCAGCGGCGGCGGCTAGATGGGCACGCTGGGACGCGTGAGGGCGGGCGGGAGGGCGATGGTTGCTGTGGCGGCGATGGGAGCGCTGGTGGGGTTGGCCGGCGGCAGCGGCGGCGGTTGGAGGTGCGGCTGGTCCCGAGCGCGTTCATCGAGGAGGAGTTCGAGCTGTACAAGCGGTGAGGAACTGCATCGGTGTGTGGCAGCGTGGGGATGCGCCTATGTGTGGCAGCGTGGGTAGTTCACGGTGGAGGGTGGTAGCTGAAGGCCCTGCCACATACGGCACGGCGCCGAAAATGGGACAAGGGGGAACACAGCACGTATTATCCTCTCACCGTTGCTGCTCATACCTGTGGCATCATCTAAGCCGTCGGCCTGTGGCCTCTGGCTTGAGAACCTACCAGGAGCATCGAATACTCCGAGGCCCATCTTCCCACGGCCCCCGTGCACACACTCCATCTGGCCACCCCACCCACCCCACACCACCCTAAACTCACTAGCGGCCATTGCCCTCGGACACGTGCCGCGTACGGCATGCAGGTACCAGATGTCGCAGCACGGGGACGACCCGGACGACCTGCACCGCGCCTCCTACTGCCGCTTCCTGGTGGAGTCTCCCCTGACGCACGTGTCACGTGAGCAGGACCCCGCCGCGCCCGCCTGCGGGTACGGCAGCTTCCACCAGCAGTACTGGCTGGACGGTGAGTCGGGACGCGAGAGCGCTGATGCACCGTACGGCAACCGTACGGTGGTGAGGATGGGCGGTGTGGGGTAGGGGGACCGATGGCCAGCTACTGTTTCAAGCAGGCAGTGTGGACTGCAGAAAAACAGCGGAGGTGAGTAGGTTGAGCCATTGTCTGTTCCACATTCAAAGGAAGGATGAAGTGCGGTGGGCTATATGGGCAAGGAGGTTCACCTCCGACCAGTTGGCCATTCTAAGCGGGTCAGGAGCGATGTGCATCGACACGTGGCGTCCCCGCCTGCGCTCGAAACCTCCTTCTGCTGCCCCCCTGGCATGCCCCCCAGGCAAGCTGGTGGCCGTGGGCGTGGTGGATGTGCTGCCCCGCTGCCTGTCCTCGGTGTACCTGTTCTGGGACACCGACTGTGCGCACCTTGCGCTGGGCAAGTTTACGGCGCTGCAGGTGGGGGCGGGGGTGGGGGTGGGGCGGGAGTGGGGTAGGGCTGGGGCGTAGGTTACAGGTGTGAGGTGCAAGCTTGGAGTTCCGTGGTACTCCGTTTTGGTGTCCCCCTCCGTCTGTAATTGTCAAGTCAGAACGAACGCGGGCCGAGGTGGTGTCACGTCATTGCTGAACCAGCGGTCATGTGCGTTCAGCCACACAACCTTGTTGGCATTCAGTAACTCCGCATCGACCCGGCTGCCCACGTTCCTGCCTTTTGCCCCGTTTCTTGGTACGGCAGGAGATCCGCTGGGTGCAGGAGCACCTGCGGTCCTGCCCGCCGCCGCCGGTGCCAGCCCCCTCCCTGCGGTACTACTACATGGGCTTCTACATACACACCTGCCCCAAGATGAGGTGCGTGCACCTGGGCAGGTGCATGAGGCAGGTGCATGGCGGACAGGTGCATGGGGGACAGGTGATGAGCGGAGGCAAGGTGCATGAGCGCAGGTGTGCATAAGGTGCATGGGGAACAGGTGCACGGGGGGCAGGTGCATGAGGCAGGTGCATAAGGTGCATGGGCACACGTAGTACGCATGCAGCTTTCCCCTCGCCGTCTGATTGGTCGCTGTAGTGGTGCTTCGTGCTGTCCAGCGCCACCCTGCACACAGTGCGCTCACAGCTGCAGCAAACTGGTGCTGGTAAGGACAGCGGCATGGCCTCGAGCCATCTTCGCCAAGGATGGGGCGGCATGCCTAAGACACGCGCTGAAAGGTACCACCACGGCGAGCTGTACCGTATGCTGTATATGAGAAGCTGTGGTCGTGCCCCCATCCCCGCCGCCCTTGTTGCTCGTCCGCAGGTACAAGGCAGAGTACCGACCGTCGGACCTCCTGTGCCCCGTCAACAAGGTGCGTGTACGCAGCGCATACGGTAGCAGCTCCTGCGTTCGTGCCCGCGACGAGGCTGTGCCTTCAGTGCCTACCTTCGACAGTCCTTTCCTGCCTTGGACAGTGTCTTACGTTGTGAAGGGGCGCGGCAGCTCGTGCTTCCGCGCCCGCGGGCCGTGTGGCATGGGGCCGTGTGGCATGGGGCCGTGTGGCATGGGGCCGTGTGGCATGGGGCCGTGTGGCATGGGGCCGTGTGGCATGGGGCCGTGTGGCATGGGGCCGTGTGGCATGGGGCCGTGTGGCATGGGGCCGTGTGGCATGGGGCCGTGTGGCATGGGGCCGTGTGGCATGGGGCCGTGTGGCATGGGGCCGTGTGGCATGGGGCCGTGTGGCATGAGGCCGTGTGGCATGGGGCCGTGTGGCATGGGGCCGTGTGGCATGGGGCCGTGTGGCATGGGGCCGTGTGGCATGGGGCCGTGTGGCATGGGGCCGTGTGGCATGGGGCCGTGTGGCATGGGGCCGTGTGGCATGGGGCCGTGTGGCATGGGGCCGTGTGGCATGAGGCCGTGTGGCATGGGGCCGTGTGGCATGGGGCCGTGTGGCATGGGGCCGTGTGGCATGGGGCCGTGTGGCATGGGGCCGTGTGGCATGGGGCCGTGTGGCATGGGGCCGTGTGGCATGGGGCCGTGTGGCATGGGGCCGTGTGGCATGGGGCCGTGTGGCATGGGGCCGTGTGGCATGAGGCCGTGTGGCATGGGGCCGTGTGGCATGGGGCCGTGTGGCATGGGGCCGTGTGGCATGGGGCCGTGTGGCATGGGGCCGTGTGGCATGGGGCCGTGTGGCATGAGGCCGTGTGGCATGGGGCCGTGTGGCATGGGGCCGTGTGGCATGGGGCCGTGTGGCATGGGGCCGTGTGGCATGGGGCCGTGTGGCATGGGGCCGTGTGGCATGAGGCCGTGTGGCATGGGGCCGTGTGGCATGGGGCCGTGCCTACCTTTGACAGTCTGCTCCGTTGTGAAGACGCGTAGCCATGGCGTCCGGCAGAGCTGCGAGTGCGGCCGGACGTAGCGGGCTGTAGGTACCTGCTGCCTGCCCCGGCCACTAAGTACGCAAATTCGGTTCTTGCCTCTGCTAATATGGTTTCAAGGACATGCCCGATTGTGAGACAGCCCGGTACGTAGGTACCTCCTGCCTCGGCCAACGCGGTGCCCCCCTTTGCTGCTTATGCGATCGTCGCCGCCCGCGCTCTTCCTGTGCCTACCTGTGCCACCGACCCTGGCTTGCACTACCGTGCCTCCCCCACCAAACTTCAATGCACGGCACATCGAAACATGCATGAAGTACCTTGCTGGTGCTGTGCCCCTCTCCCCGCGTCTCCCAGGTGTGGGTGCGCATCAATCCGCCCGTGCTGGCGGCCCTGGACCAGCAGCCGCTCGTCACCCTGTCGACCCTGCCCGGAGCGACCACCCTGCCCAACCAGGCCCAACCCAACCCTCACCGGGGGATGCTGGGGGCGCCGGGGGACGCAGCCGCAGCAGCAGCAACGCAGGGGGCAGGGGCGGGGCAGGGGAGTGGCAGCGGGGAGGGAGGAGGCGCTGGTGGTGGTAGTGGTGGTGGGCCTGCAGTTGGAGGGGAGGAGGACGAAGGAGGGGATGGTGACCAGGTGTGCGACACGCTGGTGCTGGTGCCGGGCACCAACAAGGCCATGCCACTGGAGGTGAGGGGGCAGCGGGTGTGGTTGTGGGGACAACGGTTGTAACACCAGCAGGGTCACAAGCATACGGGGTGCACTATGTTTCTGCTTGACTGCAAGGAAACTCCTGCCACCCAGGGGAGCTCCCCTGCTGCCACCCGTTCTGCTGAAACCGGCAGCTACGTGGCAAGACGTAGAAAATGTTGTGACCAACCTGCTTCTGGGTTACGCCATATCACTCTTCCTTCCTTGACTACACGCCTTCCCTCACACCGACGCAACCGCGTGCTTGTTATCCACCGTTTGTCCCCCTCCGTACAGCTACTACGACAGCTGTACAACGTGGATCACGTCATGCCCGAGCTGCCGGAAGCTGTACGGCGGTGGCGGCGGGCGGTGGGCTGGACGGCGCCGCAGCTGGTGTACGTGTTGCAGTGAGGGGGAGCCACTGCCGTACATCAGACCCTATGACAAAGGGAGCATCTGACCCGCGCCTCCGTCTGCCGCTTCCTGGCGTAGTTTCCCCTGTCATATGTGTCCCTTGACTCCCTTGAGCCTTACCCCAGCATTACGGGTACTGGCAGTACTTGCTGGGCGGTGAGCGGGAGCGGTGCCGTACGGCAGCAGAGCGGCTGTGGGGAAGGGCGGCGTGGGGCAGGGTTTCCGGTGGCTGGACGGCGCCTCAGCTGGTGCACGTGCTGCGATCAGGGAGCGCCGCCGGTGGGAAGGCGTAGGCGTAGGGGGCCGCTGCTGCGAGAAGGGCATGCGGTGGGGAGTAACGGGGCCTGCGGGACGCGACGCGCTCGCGGCCGCAAAGGGGCACGAGTGGACCAGGGCCCCTCGCCGCTCGCGCCCTGTGCAGGGCCTCCAATCGGTGGTGTGCAAGCAGTGAAGTGGGCCGCTGTCGCTATGCAAGGCTTGCCGCACGCAATGTCGGCGTGGCGGCCTTCAGGCATTGCACGGAACGGTCCGGATTGGACGTTGCAGGGCTGACTAGACGCGTAGGGTACGCCCCCGCCGCCCAGGGGCTGGGCTTGTGGGTGTGTGGGCTGTCGTGTGGGCGTGTGGGCGTGGGTAAAAGGGCTGCTGGCGGGGGCCATTGAGGGCCTCTTTCCTTGCCATGTCGGCAGACGGCCCTATCGATCAGCGTGGCACCTGTAACACAGCGCTACATGGCCGAAGCGCGTCGTAGCATGGCCTACTGTGCTCCCAGTGCTGCGTTATGCGCTATGCCGTACCGTAGGGGACACCGTGGTGGGATGGCGGTGGAGCGATACGTCAAACATGGGAGCCGACCGGACACTCGGGGCGGTTCCCTTCCAACGTGCGGTGAAGCAGAGCCTTGGAATGCACACGTAAGCGCGTACGGTACGATAGCCAGACCTCGAGGCATACGCCCTAAAGAGGCCAGCGTTGTGCCGCTGCTGGGGTCCGCAGGGGTCCATGTGGATGTGCATTTTGACTCTGGCATGTGCAGATAGACCACTTGCCTGTGTCGCCCCAGGGGGCCAGCGAAGCACGCCCCGCAGCATACTCCTAAGCTGTTCGCAGGTTGGCAGACCCATGACGGTGTGTCCGCTCGGATGAGCGGGATAGCCCGGCTCACGCCCGCTTCCTTAGTTTTGGGAGGCGGCTTCATTGCCGTGGTCCCCGCACCCCTCGAGCCCTCATGCCTTTGGCAGGGCGTGCCGCCCGTACAATCCCGGTTCCTCCAGGCAATGGACGCAGCCGTGTGGAACATTCGTCCGCCGTACATTGGCTTTTCCGTATTGTCGTACAGACGGACGCCCTGGTACGCCCCTTCCGGCTGTAAAGCTACAGGTTCAGTTGGGGCAATAACTGTAGGGCTTGCAGGCGCTGCAGCCCCTTCCAAACAGGTGTGCCCTCTGTACAGCATGTGATCAGCAGCTCTGCAAGCGCAGTTGGGGATGCCCGTGGCAGCGATTGCGAAAGTGGTAGCGGGCACCGGTACTGGAGCGTCTGGTACTAGTCGGGGGCTGCGCAGCACTTCAGCGGGCAGGGCGCAGGGGGATGCTGGCAGCGTGCACGTGCCTACTGCTCCGGCTGGGCGGCTCGCATCTTGACATCACAACCGTAGCAAAGCTGGATTAGGTTGCTGGATTAGGTTGGACGAGCCAATTACATCGTTACTAACGGTACTTGGGCCCCCAGATGCCCCTTGATGTCTAATGCCCAGCGGGGTGCGTGACGCCGTCATAGGTATTGGCAACCCACCGCTCACTCCAGCGCCGCGGCAAGCCGCCATGCGTGCCATAACCGCCAAAATCCTACTTCCCTAACCACCACGCTAATCCCAGTTTCTACAAGATTTAGCTATGAAGCTCCAGCAGCGCTTGCCATGGACATGCACGCGGCCTGGAAGTCATCCCTCGGCGCTGCTCCAGCTACTGCTGCCGCAATCGCTCCACACGCCATGCACCCTAAGCCACCCCCATCTGCCCATGCACTCTAGCACATATCGACCATGGCGCTGTGCCGTACCGCCCCTCCCCAAGGGCAGGATTCTGCACTGCAAATCCTTAAGCAATACCCCATATGAACGTCTGCAAGCGGGATGGCAGCACCGGTGCGGCCGCGTCGCGCACCAATGACGCGCGTCCGCAGCCCATGCTCCCCACAGTGCCAGTCATATACCATCTGAAGCTGTAGCCACACAATCTGTGCAGGCACGCCCGCATGCACACGCGTTTGCACCACCCTTGCCATGTCATGCCATGCCATGCCACGCCGAAGCCCTACCCCGGGCGGGCTTGAGATGCACCCGCATCCGCCCGGACCGCCGCCAAACGGCAACAACCCACAGCGTTTGCACCATAATCACAAGCTAACCCGCGGTGGCAATGGACGGGTCAGGCGAACGACACGTCCACGCCGCCACACCTCCGCCACAGGGCCACCGCACCCCAGCGCCGCCAGCACTGGCCGACTACTGAGGTGCATGCCGGTGCTCGGCGCATCCCTCCTTCCTTCCCTCCGCCAAGCATCAGCTAACCGGGCAGTCGTAGCCCCCCCTCACAGATATATCCCCGTGCCAACACATGGGGAACACGCTCCGTACCAAGCCGCAGTACTGCTGCTGTTTCTGAACCATCCACAATGCCCACCCTGCCACGCCGGACTCGGGGCCCACGCGCCCATGCCCTAGCGTCCCCGGACCCTGCTGGGGTGCTCAGGTATTGGCCTTGCCCAACGCCCATGCCAATTAACGCTCAAGTTCATAGCAAAAGCAGTGGTCACACTCCATCGTATGCACCCATCCGAGGCGACAGACATCATTCTCGGTCTCGCAAAGCAACTGCACAGGCCCGGCCAAGCGACGCAGGATTGCAGCTTTTAGGTGTCAACTAGGCCGGTGCAGGTGCAGCAGAGCGATGCCCCATCAGCATGAGCACAATCCGCAAAACCAGTATGCTGGCAAAGGCAGTCGTAAGGACACCGTTGAGGGCGTGCGTTGCTTTCGCTGCCGTAACTGAAGCAGACGTACGCCCCTGCATCTCGATGCCCATGGCCTAACAGCCTGCAGGTCTGTCAAGGCAGCCTGCCGAGCACAGGCCGCACCTCCCTTCCTTCCTTGCACATAGCCACGCACATTGTGGACTCGGCAAGTGGCTCAGCGCAACCTGGGCACCAGCACTGCTACCACCAACACCACGCATCGATCACTGGTAATCGATCACTGCTAATGCCGCGCTTCCCGCATCTGGACGACAGCCAGACGCGCAGCTCCCCACCTCAAAACCTGAACCATTGCCGGGAATGCACGCATGCAACATGGAATCTCCCTGAGCTTAGGATCTACCCTAGCTAGTGTGCCCCTCCCCTGATTAAGTAGTCTACTGTCCGTGACAGAAGGGCAAGTTATGGAAGCAATCCGTGCAACCGAGTACGCGCAACCCGAACGCAGGCCGCCGCATGGTAAAGCAGCAAAATGTTGCGAGCATGTGAAAAAAGCCGTACCATGACGCGGTGGCAACGAACAGTGCGGCCACTACGGTTCAGCACATGTGTTGCTGCTGTCACGACCCTCATGCCTTCTCAGCTCATCAACGGAAAAGGGACACAGCACTGCACCGGGCTTGCTGCTCGTTCCTGCTCCCATCTCATGGGCAGTGGGCTGCTCCGAACCCCCATACCCACGCCGAATATCCCAAATCCAACCGTACCCCAACGCTCTGGCGGTCCCGACCACATCGCAGCCCACGCGCTCAGGCGCAGCTGTCGCCACCGTACCCACCCTTGCCCTCGTCGCTGCTCCGCCCTTGACGCGCCAGCGGTAACCGGCCTGGCCCCTTCGTTACAGCCGTAAAGGGCACACGCCCCACCGTTGGCCGGCCACATGCCCTTCACAGCGTGCGACGCTCCTCCTCCAACGGGCGGCCTCACGCGGTCTTGCTGTTGGCAGCCGTGCTGTTGCTGCTGCCGCCCCCGCCGCCGTTGCCGTTCCCGTTGGCGGCGGCGTGGCTGCGCGCCACCGCCGCCGCCGCCGCGCTCATGCCCGCCGAGTGCTGCTTGAGGCTCTCCAGCTGCTGCCGCAGCAGCTTGACCAGCACGGTGGCGTTGGGGCGCAGGGTGGGATCCCCGGACCAGCAGCACATGGCCAGGTTCCTGCATATAGAAAAGAAAAATAAAAAACCAAGTGCTTAGCTGAACATAATACACAAATTCTAGCGAGGGCCCTTTGGGCATATATTGCGCCCCTCCGCGCGCAAGGGGGTACGCGTAGAAGTCAAGAAACCATGTAAGGCGTCAGGGAAGCGCGGGAGGAGACGAGGTGATGAGTAGCGGTAGGAAGGTATGAGACGACTGCGGGACTGCAAGACGGACCCAGCGTTGCAGCAGCTCGGTGCGTTGCGGCAGCACCCTGCCCCCCCGCCCTGCTCCCGACCCACTTGTACGCCGGCAGCGTGTTCTCCGGGAACGCCGGCCTCTTGCCGTGGTACACCGCCTTCATCAGCGCGCGGCTGCCGTACTCGGTGTCGCTGTACGGCGTACGGCCGGTGATGAGCTCCCACATGAGCATGCCGAAGGCGTAGATGTCGATGGAGGCGTCCACGGGCCGGCCCGCCACGAACAGCTCCGGAGCCATGTACTGCAGCGTGCCGCACGCCTCCTCGGGCAGCACGGCGGGGCGGCCGGGCAGGAGGCCGTCCTTCAGGATTGCGGCGTACCTGGGGCGTTGTGCAAGGAAGTAGGGAGGGGCGAGACACGGACGTAGGACACGCATGCAAACACATGGATACTCAAGGATGTCCCTCAAGGATGGGGCCACGCGTAAAGGATTGCGGCGCAGCTGTGGCGATGTGCAAAGGGAGCGGGGGAAGGGTAAGGCACGGATGTAGGATATGCATGGACGCACTTAGACACCTAAATCTGTCCCTCAAGGATGGCCGCGTAGCTCCGGCGATGTGCGAGGAAGCGGGGGAGGGATAAGGCACACGGGTGGACGACACAAAAGCGTGCTTAGCTGTACGCCTTTAACGGGAAGTAGCTGGCGGCAGGGCGCTCGTACTACAGGCGGAGGGAAACCCGAGTTAATCCTGTGTCAGCTGCTACAAGGGTGAGCAAGGTGTTGACAACACGCGCGCTGGGTAAACTCACGACCCGGCCAAGCGAGCGGGGCCATGGACGGCAGAAGGGACTTCCCTGGGGAACCACAGCACCCCAGGCAACCCAGGGACCACGCTGCGCGCTCACCCGAAGTCCCCCAGCTTGCACACGAAGCCGCGTGTGTCGCGCGGGCTGGACCGCAGCAGCACGTTGCCAGGCTTGAGGTCGCAGTGCGCCAGCTTAGCGGTGTGCAGGTGGCGCAGCGCCAGCGCGATCTCCAGCAGGCACATGTACACGAACTGGGGCGGGTGCAGCAAGAAGGCAGATACAATTAATCAATTATTTGCACTGATTGAAGGATTCCTGTTACAGATCATTACATAGCACCAACGTGATCTCCAGCAGGCGATACAGCAGGAACAGCAATTGGGGTGGGGCGGAGGCAGGGGGGACCAGGTGGTGCAACCGGCTATACCGGTGCACGTGACAAGCAAGCTGCCCGGCGGCACAAGGCAGCGCCCTGACCACCAGCCTACCGACAGCCGAACAAACGTCACCCTCCATACACCAGCATTGGCGTTGTGGGTAGTAATGACGCTTCTGGCATGCGTAGGTACGGACAGGGGCAGCCGGGGAGGGCGGCGCGCTCGATGGGGCAGTCCCAGGGGTACACTTGCTGTGTCGTACCCACTCGTCGTACCCCTTCCTCACCTCCATGTTGGGCTTGGCCTCCGGGGTGGTGAAGGTGCCCCGCTTGAGCGCGTGGATGAGGGAGCCCTGGGGGGTTAGGATGGGGGGAGGAGAGGAGCGGGAAGAGTCAGGAGCCGGCGCGTTGTTACGGCGCAGCCGGTGGTGTCGCAGTGCCAATAGGCCTGCGCTCCTGGACAGGTGCACTACGGAACGCCCGCAGGGCAGGAACAGACGAAGGGCAAGAAGCCCCGTCCAACAGCCAGGAGTTCCCTGGACAAAATGGAGACGGATGCACAGCACATAGCAGGTGTCCTCCCGTCGAACTTGACCATGATCAACGCGGGCCAGGCCACACGTTGTGCATACCCTCCTCGAACTGCGCCAGTCCCGCGCTCTCCCCGCGCTATGTTTCGTCCTTCTGGCCCACTTGGCTCTCCGGAAGCGCCCTACTGGGCCTGTGAATGTAACCGTACCCGTAACCCACGCACCATGTCGCAGTACTCCATGACCAGCGCGGAGCACAGCGGCGGCGGCGGCGAGCCCGGCGGCGCCAGCGCCATGTACTCCGCCTGGCCCATCAGCCAGCAGCGGTTGAGCGACGCGTCCTGCATCAGCACGACGTTGACCCAGTGGCAGTAGCCCTGCGGGGCGACGAGGGTGGAAAGCGAAGGGTGGGTAAGCAGGACCGGTGAGCAACAAGGTGGCGGCAGCAGGGTTGGTGAGGCAGAGTTCAAAAGCTGAGAGCAGGGTTGGAAGCGAGTGCAACGGATCCGCTGGCACCACCTACTCCAGCACGCCCACTGTTTTCGTCCCACACTATCCGTCACCCACTCAAACCAACGCTAACCCACGCCAGCCCACCTGCACTATGTTGGGGTGCGACAGCGACGACGTCACCCCAAGCTCCAGCGCGTTCCGCAGCAGGTCCCGCTGCCGCTTCGTCATCTGCGCCGCCAGCTTGCTCGGCTGCTTCGCGTCCTTCCCACCCTCCTTGCTCGCCCCCGCCCCCGCCCCTCCTGCCCCTCCCGCCGCCCGCCCGCTCTCGCCGCCCTCGCCCTCCGCCACCCCGCTCCCGCCCCCGCCGGCCCCGCTCCCGCCGTCCAGCCCAGGCCCTGAGCTGCCCCCTTCCTCGGGCAGCAGCGCGTCGGGGTCCGTGTCGTCCGGGTTCTCAAACAGCTTGATGGCCACCTCCAGGCCAAGATGCAGGTAGCCCTGGAACACCAGCCCGCTGCCCCCGCGCCCCAGCACCTTGCCCAGCTTGAGCACAGACAGCTCCTCCGCCTCCTCCGCCCTGGGGTGCGCGCACAGAGAGTGAGGACCGGAGGACATGTGCGTTTGTTTCGTAAGCCTTGTTCGCTGTTTCGTACGCCTTTCTTCGCCGTTTAAGATGGAAAGGCAAAGAGGCAGGCATGTGAAACACGGTGCGTGACATTGACGCGTTGGAACCAAGAGCAAGGGAGACGCTGCGAACGCAAGGATGCCTCAAGCGGCTTGGCCTCGCAAGCCGGTGCGTACCCAGTCTGTACTGTTTGACCCCCGCTGTTAAGCCCAGCAGGCAAGACGCCTTGACCCGTGACCAGGCATGGGTTCCGCAAAGGTCCTTACTGCAAGATCCCTGCCTTCGTTTCCCACCTGGCGGCTTGCAACGAGTTGATGGTGTCCCTGAACGACGCCACCAGCATGCCCATGTGCGTCCGCGTGTCGCCCGCGAACGCGCCGCCCACCGTGGTGCTCAGAACCGTCACCTGCGACTCCCGAGACCCGAACGTGTTGGTCGTGCCGCCACCTGGGCCCAGGGACGCAGGCGGCAGCGTGTCCGTGCGTGGCCCCTCGCCCAGGATGGACGCAGAGATGTCCTGCGCCTGGCGGGCGCCGCCGCCGGTGCCAGGGGGGCCGCCGCTGGGGGCGGATATGCGGCCGCGGTTCGATGCGCCGGCGCCGGTCGCAAGGCTGCCCGCAGTGCCGCTGGTGGTCCGAGCACCGCCGCAGCCTGTGGGGTTGCCGTCGCATGAGCTGCCGCTGCTGTTGCCCGGTGTGTGGTTCGTGCTGCCGGCAGCGGTGTTGGGAAGCTCCAGGCCGCCGCCGCCGCCCGCGTCCTCTGACGGCGCGGCGTCGCCGCTGGCGCTGCCGGTTGCGGCGGAGCCGCCGCCACCCGGGTTGCCGTTGTTGCTGCCGCTGCCTGCCGTACGGACCATGGACGAGCACTTGCCCAGAAGCAGCGTCCACTCCTCCGCCAGCGGCCCGGTGGCCAGGCTCTGCTGAAGCAGCGGCGCTAATACACACACCGCGAGCTGCTGCGTGCGGGCCTGGATCTCCGACAGCAGGTCGGGAGGCAGGCGCATCCCCACAGCTATGTACAGCACGAGGGAAGTGTCGCCCTCTTTAAGCGCTGCAGGCACGATGACCAAGGAGAAGGGTGCTGCCCCCTGGCAGGTGGACAGCAGGTACAGGTCGCGCTTTGGGCAGCCGACCTGCTGCATGTATGAGGAGCAGTCGTTGATGACGGTTCCGCTGGGGGGCAGGTTGGCCAGTAGCGTGTGGCGCAGGCCGAACGAGCGCGCCTGGAAGGGAGCCACGCGCAAAAAGCGAGGATTGGGAGGCCATGGGGAGTTTGGAGTCATTGAGGTATTCATTGTGAGCAAAGTGGGCAGGGGGCGGCGGCAAAAGCATCCAAGTCTCGTGCATGCGCTTGCGTAGGCGGATGTGGCTAAGGCAGCACAAGCTGCGTGCAGCAGGAAGCCCTTCCAACATCGCGGCGCCAGCCTGGCTTTTGGTGCTGGAGGCGCGACAACAGGTGGCAGCACCCACACCCACACCCACACCCAAACCCAAACCCATGCCCCCATTTCCACTCGTCGTGCAGGCACCAGCACTTGTGTGACTCC
Organism: Chlamydomonas sp. KOR1; assembly: GCA_036984285.1. Taxonomy (NCBI): domain Eukaryota; kingdom Viridiplantae; phylum Chlorophyta; class Chlorophyceae; order Chlamydomonadales; family Chlamydomonadaceae; genus Chlamydomonas; species Chlamydomonas sp. KOR1. The sequence continues at coordinate 62,020 of BQMZ01000350.1, forward strand.
CTGACACCTCACACGGTTCCTCGCGTTTCACGCGTACCAACACCCACACCCAACGCACGCGCTCGCGTCCCCGCGCACCTGCACGAGCCCCTGCTGCCACAGCAGCCCCCCGTTGGAGCCATTGGGCGGCGAAGTGTTGTCGAGCGACGCAGAGGCCGCGCCGCCGCCGCCGCCGCCATTGACCGCCCGCACGCTGAGGCTGCTAGGGAGCGAGGCTCCGGAACCGTTGGCGGCACTCGACCGCGCGGCGCGTGGCGAGGTCAGGGCCTGGTTGCTGGCGTGCGGGTAGGTGCCAGCACCCTGGCCCGCGCCCATGGTGGCGCTGGCGCCGGTGCCCGCGCCATCAAAGGGCGTGTTGGACCTGAGGGGTGAGGTCAAAGCACATGCTCGCTGCACGGCCGGGTGCACGAAACAGCATGACACCCCGCAGCACGTCACGGTGTCGGCTCACAGCGGGCGGCAGAACGCAGGATGCACCCCATCCCCCGTCCCCGTCCCCTTTCAAACCCAGCAGCAGCGCCCTGCCGTTCTGCCCGCCGTGCCCCCGGCCCTCCGCACACCTCCGCCCGACCCAGCCGCACCTCAGCAGCCGCCCCCGCAGCGCGTTGCCCCCCGCACCAGCCCCCGGCGCGCTGGCAGAGCCATACATCCCGGGGCCGCCCAGCGCCCCCGGGGCCGTGTCACTGAAGCTGGTCACGCTGCGTGTGGCGGCCGTGCCCTGCGCGCTGCAGTCTAGGCGGCTACCCGAGGAGGCCACACGCTCCTCGAAGAAGATGGCCCGCAGGCCGCCAGCCGGCATGACTGCCAGCGAGGCAGCCACCGCCACCCGGGTGGTCAGCTGCAGCACCTGCTCCGTGCCGGCCGTCACCACGGTCACCACCTGCTGCAGGTTGCGCGCGTCGTACACGCCGGCCAGGATGTCGGCGATCTGGGCGGGTCGGTGGGTCGGTTCCGTGGGAGGGGACGTGAGCGGAGCGTGTACCGTAGGGGGAGGCGCAGGATGGGAATGCATATAAGATGTGCGTAGCGTACCACGCACCCTGTGGCCAAGGATAGCGGACAGGCGTGTACCACAATGCATTCCGGCCCGGCACCAGCCCGTACGGCATGCAGCACAGCACCCCTGCACCCCACGCATATCTCCAACCACCCATAGCCGCTGTCCGAGCTGCAAAACGCCTTCAATGTATTTCCGTCAACCGGCCCCAGATTTGGCCCTCGCTTGGTACTACTATCCTCCCTACTGCCTGCCAGGGGCCAACTCCGCCCTTAACCAGCCTGCCGTTTGTCCCGTGCTCTGCTGTTGCACACCCACGCGTATTTCACACTATACGTGCACAACGTTTTGCCCCCACGAAGGCCCATCCGCACCCCTCGTTACATGTGGGCACGACGGCGTTCAAGGCAGACTGTCGGGTCCCGTGTGCCCTACCTGCTTAGCCAGCTGCAGGCCCTGCCTAATGCCCTCCCGGCCACCCCCACCACCCACTTGCACTACCCCAAACCCCAAGACCGCCCACGCCCCTTTCTACCCGGCGACCCAACCCCTGCCCAGACCCAGACCCAGACCCCACACACGCCACGTCACCCCGCCTACTCACTCACCCCTACCCAGCCCCTCGCCTCTCATACCGTCCCCCGCACGCTGCTGCCGCCCCCCGTCCCTCAACCCGTCCCTGCCCACCTGCTGCGCCAGCTGCAGGTCCTGCCCCACCAGCAGCACCGACAGCAGCAGCCCGAGCGTGCGCATGGATTGCTCATCGCACGACATTAGCGGGCTGGCGCCACCAGCAGCACCTCCTGCTGCACCGCCGGAGTTGATGGCGCCCGCACGCGCCTTCACAGGCGCCTCCCCCGGCCCTGACCCCGCGCCCACCGTCGGCGGCCCCGCCCGGAACGCGAGCGTTACGGCGCCCACCACAGCCTTGTTGTGCAACAAGGGCAGCGCGCAAAAGTCCGTCAGGCCGTGGCTGTCGTACAGGGCCTGCCAGTCGTGCGGCGGCTGGTTGGTCTCGCGGGAGGCGTGTGTGGGGTCGGAGAAGGAGTACAGCAGCGGCATCTGCAGCAGCTGCAACACCTGCACGCTGTTGTAGCGGAGGCCGCCGCCGGGGGTGAGCGCGGGCAGCTGCGCGCCGGGTGCGGTGGATTGCAGGGCTGGGAGCTGGGAGCCCAGCGGCACCAGTGATGCCGCGTCGGCAGCCTTGCCTGCCGCGTGTACGGCAGTGAAGCGCTCGTGGCCCATGTCCAGGATGTGTACGGCGCACAAGGCGGCGCTGGACACGGTGGTTAGGCGGGAGGCTGCAGCGGACATGCGGTCGTACCAACTGCCTGAGAGTCCCGCCAGTTGGGAGTTGAGGAGGTTAAGCTGCGGGGTGGTGGATGGCGAGCAGGGGATAGGGGTTGAGGTGTGTAAGGTTGGGGGTTGGGGGTGGGGCGGTTGGGTGTGGGTTGCGGGGACGAGGTTGCAGCGGTGCGGTGAGCCGGACAGTGCGGCGTGAATGGATGGCGAGTGGGAACGAATGAGCGAGGGTTGCGAACGGAGAGGAAGGGGGTCAAGCAAGTTTCCAGTTTGCGCACATGCGAGTGGATGGGGTGCTGGTGGGGAAAAGGGCTCTGGCCGGCTGCTTGCGGCGACGCGCATTACGCAATTATAATGGCTGGCGGTTGAGGCAACAGGAGCGCAACCTTATGTGGCAGCCCATTGCAGCTAGCAAGAGAGAAGGTGATTAAACTATTGCTACTACGCTGTGCATCGAGGTTGCGTAGAGAATATCGAACGAAGCCCTCTCGAGTGGCATGCGCGGGCGCGTTTCCTACGACACAATCCGTCGCCCGCGCAGTGCGAAGGTAACATGAGAGCTTAGGGCTATGTATACCACGCTCCTGCAGGGTGCACCGCTTTCTGGAGAAACTCTCGGCCCCCAACAGGCCCCTGTGCACGGGCACAGGGTTTTCGACAGCCCCCAAACCACGCGCCAAACCACGCGCTGTCGCACAGCAGAACTGTAATCTAAAGAACACTTGGAACAGGTCAAGGGTTTTTGCCCTGGCAGCAGCTTGCCAGTGCCCGTGCACCCAGCAGCTCGCGTAAACACGCCCTGACAGTGTATGGTTGGCGCTATGCCTGTGCACATGCGCGGGGCACTGCACATGCGTGTGACTTGATGGACATTCGATGCCAAAGCGCCAGACCACGTCAAGTGGACGACGCTGCTGCCAACGTGACACCCAACAGTCCCTGGTAGCAGGTACCCCTCCCGTCCCTATGCATGCATATATTTTGCCAGTCAGCAAGGGCAACATGGGCACCGTATGTTTGCTTCACACGGCGTAGTCACCCCAATTCTGGCCTGTGCCCGTTCTTACCTGATAAGCGCTTGACGCTTCACAGGACAGAGAAGTCCCTGTATTATTCTCTGATACGAAGGTCGAAGTGAACGTCTTTGTAGCAGGCGCAGGCGCCTCTGCTGGCACCTCCTTCTTTGCCTTCGGGTGCACATTATCAGGCTCCGAGGGCACCACATAGGGCTGAGCACGATCGTAGCGGCTTTCTATTACCAGGCCTTTGCCGCTGTCTGCTGCCTGGCCACCTCCAAAGCACAGGCGGAACATTATGGGAGGCACACTCTGCCCTCAGCCCTGCGGGCCCGTAGCCCAGTGGGCCAGGGCAAAGTCCCGTAACGTTATACTGGACGCCAAGCTTGTCAGCTGCTGGCTAATTCCTTGGGCGTGGGTCCTGGCGACCGTCGCGACGATAAGTAAAACATGGCCCTCAGTTCTTATGATGTATACACTTGCATTCTGCACTGTTGCTCAACAAGTTTGTGAAATGGGAGACGTATGAGCGTGATGGTGCTTGAGACTATTTCACCGTCGCAAAACACTCCGTACTATGAAATGATTGCATTCACTGCATATAAAAGACGACTGTATAATGGTATGGTGCAGGGTGATTGCGGCTGCTGGCCTGTGTCCAGCAAAGTACGCGCAAATCCCAATGTTGGCAGTCATTCGGGGCGCCTGCATGCCCCGGCTGTCACCCACCTGCGCCGTCTTACCCGCATGACATGAGACGCCCAGTCACCGCCAGGATACTTATGGCCCATATTACATGAAACAAAATGGTCAAGACGAGCACTTTGTATACTTGGCATGCATGCACGCCAGCGAGGTGGTGAAATTTGGGTACGTCAAAAGTCCCAGACAAGGTCCGGGTGATGTTACCGCCATTCCTCCCCTCTCCTGCTGAAATACGGCATAAGAGTGTCTTCCACGCCAAGCATAGCCGGGCAGGGCCAGACAGGGATCATGCAGGACCATGTGAGCCCAGCACGGCGTCTCTCACCTGCAGCGCATGCAGCGGCGGAGACCCACGTGCATGACGACCATCATAACGTATTCCCCATGTCCTGTCCTTGCACGTTCAGCTGGCCTGCACACGCATAGATGCATTCAAACCTACAAGGCCACGGTGCAGGCCCCCGCCAAGCGCCGCCTGGTTGCTGGCCCTTACCCAACGCAGCAGCAGGCGTACGGGCTGAAGCCGCATGTTCGCAACTGCGTACGTCTGTACGCCAGACGAACATCATAAAGCGGCATCCAGGAGCTTTGCGTGCGGGGCCCTTCCTCAAGGTGACTTGCGGATCATTCATGTTACCATGTGCAGGTCAGCAGTAAGCATGCAGGGAGGCACAGACGGTGTGGCTTGGCCCACACCTCCAAACCCAGCAAATTGTCATGCAGCCTCAGCGTCAGTTGCCTGCCTGCCTAGTAACCGCACATGCCATCGCGGTATAGTCTGGCGTCTGGAGCTCTTAACTTTGCCTTGGAACATGCGTTTGTACCTCCCCTCCCCTCACCGCATCCTTCTTCACACCTCCAAAGTCCAAACCCGCCCCCTTTCCCCGTCCGCTTGGGCGTGTCACGGTCTAGCGTGGCGGACCGACCATCTTTGGCGGCATGTGTCTAACCGTTAGAAGCAGTTACCGGCGTTGCAGTTAGCAGTGATTTCGCAGTAGTTGCGGGTGTGTGGTTGCTTGCATTGCCTTGTGTCAAGCCACGTATCGGCCCGTTGCAGCACGTGTATTGGGCCTTACGCCCCTTTTCGTAGATATAGAGCGTGTCAGTATTCTTTACGTGTTGGCATGTCCATTCGGAATGCGCTGTTCAGTGGAACACACTGTGTGGAATATGCATGTGTGAGCCTTGAGAGTGCTGGGTCGCCTTCCAGGCACGTGTCATGAGCACGCCCTTGAGCGGGTAGTCTGATACTATTGTGAGGGTAGAAGATCATGTGTGCAGTATGTTGTAGTATTTGGCTGTTAGTATCGTCCTGGCAGAGCGATCAGGCTGATGCCTGTTGTGCCGTACCGAGAGGCTTGGTATTTGGTTGCTGGTCGCTCTGTGGCCAGAGCTCTTTTCCTGATCCGCATTAGTGACCAAACATTGCTATGTATCTTGTAAGGTTACGACCAGGACATTGGGAGCCCGCCGCGGATTCGTTTCCTCTCGAGTGAGCGTTTCCCCGGTTGACAACAGTTCTGGTTGACAACGGTGTTCATCCCGTCTCACAGCTAGCCTTAGGGTGGTGGCCTGATCAGCCGTTAGCCATCCCCATTGCTGCTATCAGGAGTAGGCGTTTGAGCTGTGTTGTCGCGGTGTCGAGCCTCAGGGGAGGTGGCATCAGCGTAACACGCTTTGCCCCCTCTCGTGGAGCAGTTGCAGCAGCGCGCATAGCGCAGCAAGCTCATTGTTGTGACATATTAACCAGCAGACTGGCGGTAGCCGGCGTGCTTTCCGCCCCTGCGACACATTCACACAAAACGCACGTCTGCCGGTCATAGACCGTGACAGGCGTCTGACATTGAAATTGGTCAGATGGTGACTCGGCACAGGCGAGCACCTCGCCCCTTACACGTCACGCCCGTCCAGACGCGTCAAGTACTAAACCTGGCGCTGGCACACAAAGAGTCTTGTCACGTTGTGGGAAGCACGTGTAGTTGAGCTGTAGGTGGGGCGTGCCACCCCTGATGTAACTGCCACGTGTGCGTCGTCGCGGATGCGTCCTGCTGGGTGCTGGGGTGTTGACTTGCCTGCCTGATATCTATAGAGCCCTGTGAAATGCACCTCTTGCCCCCTGTTGGGCCCCGCCTTGGGCCCTGCGTGGCCCGATACATCCGCCCCTTGATGGACGGCTCGCACACGATTGAACGTCGAGGCATTACCAGCCTGCGGTGTTCTACTGGCTCTCCGGACGCACCCCCTTGGGGTCTGCAACTGTAACGGTAACTTTTTGCAAAAGGCGTGAGTCCTGTGACACCAAGAGCAGAGAACGCCGACTTGTGCGACTAGTGCGACCGGGGGCAAGCCAGCAGACGGTTGGGAGGGAAGTGCCCGATAAGGTGCATGTGCATGTGCATGGCATGGTTTGGGCGCAGGCCGAAGAAGGTGTGGGTCTGACCCCTGATAGAAACACCTCCATTTCAGTCACGGTATGGGCGTTCGGTGGCTGTCCGGGCCTGGGAGCGGATTTCCGCCGCTGTCCGTTCGCTTTGGTTGCAAGTAATCATAGGTTTATGTATGCTACGTTTAGCTACCGGCCATTTCCAGGCAGGGTGTTTGAGGGTTGCTCAGGGAGCCACGACCTTTAACGGCTATGGTTTGGTGCAGGGTACCGGTAGCTACGCTGGCAGCTGGCACTGGCGGCTATGCCAACAAGGCGCTCATCATTGCTGCTCACGGTTCCCCGGAAGTCAGCTGCTCGGTCTGCTGCTGGCAAAGCTCCACAACGACATTTTAGCCTGCCACATGGCATTGTGTCGATTGAGTTTCATGGCAGGCAAAGCCACCCGATGAGTGCAGGTGGCGCTGGCGCATTGGGGCACGTGGCATGTGGCACGTGGCGGCAGTCGGCAGGCGGGTGCAAGCCACCGAACGGCCCATTACGGGACCGTGTTCAATAGCAATCGTTGCATCAAGTATGAATGCGGGCCCTGTTTATTGGGGAGCCGTGGACTGGGACAACCCGAGCAGACCCGAGGACCCGTCGCACTGCCCCGTCGGCATCCTCTGCCCCTGCTCCCTTGAGCGCTGCTTTACTGATTGACAAAAAATCATAATTTGTAAAGTGCGGAGCAATCAGCAAAGGTTTGCGCACTGCACAGAATGTGTAGCAGCGGTTGGAAGGCCTCTAAAAGGCGACCACTGTACTTGGTGGTCTTCCCAGCGAACGCGGCGCTGTTGACAAATATACTGCCGCCCAATGCACAGCAGCCACGAGCAGCAAGCTCATCGACAGCGTCATCTGTGGCATACAGCTGGTACTCATCGATACGGTTGTGTGCCCGAATGGGCAGATTACCTCATGCCTTTCTCCGAGCGCTGGTCGCTGCCCCTACCTCCTGCGCTTGCTGGCTGCAATGCCCGCTAGCGCCATTGTGACACCTTGTACCTCACCTCAAGAATGTTGCATCTGGAAGTTACGGGCGGTATAGCTCTAACATTTTCTACACGTCGGCGTGGTCCTTGACCTTGACATCGGCAAGCGACTTCTGGACTTCCCTGCAGGGCTTCGCTGCTCACTGCTATCAAGGAAGATATCGGCAGTGCCTTCTGTGATGCGTTTTGGTTCCGTCTGGCATGCACGATGCGGTTGGCGCGGCTGCGCATCATACAGCACTCCACCGCCGGAAAGGACTGGAAGCAAGGGGAGAAGGCACGAAGTAGTGAGGGGAAGCAGCACCTGGCAGCACACGCAGGATGCTGCTTCAGCGGTTGCTGCTCCGGTGGCGCGGAGCATCTGACTACGCTGAGGACGGCACACCTGCGCTGTCACCCTCCCTCGCGCCCCCACACCCGCACAGCCCTTCCAGTAGCCAGCCCACCTTGGGGTGTCCGCCCCGTGTGTTCTCCACCCCAGCATATGCACACGAAGGAGGCAAATGCAGGAATGGTTTTGCCGTTGCACCGATGCGCCCGTGGGATGGGATTTTTTTCTGTGGAAAGGTTTACAGGGATGGCTCGCGGCTGGCGCACTGTGTGGTGGAGCCAGAAGGGCAGTCTTCCGGAAGGAGCGGCGAGAGCGGCGATATGGAGGGGTGCATCGGTGCGTGGGCACGGGAGCGGGTCCAAGAGAGCGGGGGCACTTGCACCGTGTGCCTGGGCATGCGAAGTCTGGCGAAACTGCATGGACGCACGGGTTGCCGTGGCGCCTTGGTCCTCTGTCAGCAGGCAAGCATGAGCGAGGCGGTTTCTTGCAGCAGCAAGATGTTGGTTAGCGGGTAACATGAGCGTCATGTTCGTGCTTGTGGCCGTCCCAGGGACGGCTGGCAGGGTTGCGCACAGGACTACCAGGGAGCCTGACCATGCAGCTGGGCTCTTCAGCCAGCCTAACGTGCGCCTGCGCCTCCAGCCCTCCACGTGCCCACGACATCCGCCGCCTCCGACCACGCTCTGAGCGCTCAATAATACACGTTCACCCGATAACCCATGCACGTGCCGCTGCTGCTGCCACCCTCCCGCGGGTACTTCAACTTCGCATTCTGGGGCTCTGTTGCCGCACCCCCCTCCCATCCGCCCCCGCCCCTGTTGTCCTACCGCCTTACACCCCCGGCCCGCCCCCTCGCCTCCAGGGCGCCTTCGGCCAGTTGGACGTCAAGGTGCTAATCGGTGCCTTCGGAACCCTTCCCCCATCTCCAGCTGGCTGGTGGCACACACCTGACGCCGTGTCATGATCAGCTCGGTGGGGATGGTCAGCCCCGCCGCCAGCGCCCCGCGCAGTGTCCCGGCCGCCCCTTGAGGCCCACGCCCGCCGCGCCCGCCCCTGTACCCGCAGCCCCAGCAGCACTGCTGCTGCTCAACCCGCTGTGCTCTTGCATCCTTGACGGTTGCATAAGCCGTACAGTCCAAGGCGGAGGCCTGCAGGGCATGGACAGAGGACACGGACGGCGGGCGGTTGGGTGGTCTGTGTGCTTGCCCAGTAGGGCCCACAGAGGGAGATACAGGCGGGGCGGCGGGGTGGCGGGGTTTTCCGGCATGCTGTTGGCATCGGCGGGAAGGAGAATGTACATGCCTCCCTTCATGCAGGCAGCTGCTTCCCTAGCCCCCTTCCCAGCTGCCATGCTGCCCCCCAGCCCTTGACCCACCTCCCTACATGATGCCACTTCCGCAGCCCACGTGCTAGGGAGGGAGACAGGCCCTTCCACAGCCCCAGCACGCCCTCGGTGCGTACTACGGTATGCCAGCCCCTGTCTAGACCTGCACTCGTGGGAGGTGAATGAAGACGTGACTGGACGTGAGGGTGCCTGACGGGTGCTCATGAGTTGTCAATGGAACACTATCTGCGATGAGGGCCACCAGGAGGTGCCGGTGGTAGCAGCAGTCCTTGGAGGTTGCTGGAGGGCACACACCATCAGTGCACAACTGGACATGGTATATATGCCATGTGATAAAAAATCAAAACGTTAAAACTAAAGCACTTCTCACAGTCCGCTTCCCTGTGCCCAGTGCCCGTACACCCGTGCCTGACTCGCCCTCGATAGGCAGTGCCAGGGTGCAAGGCTCCTCAAACCGTGCATAGGTTGACCCACCAAGAAAGTGGAATCGCGCGTGAGGGGCACCTGTTACCCTGTGTGGAGTGAGGGAGCCGGCGGCAGACCATCCCGTCCGCCTCAGGGCTGCATTGTGTGCTGGTGCGGTCGGGTGCCTCACACAGCTGCAGACCCCGGAAAGCCCCACTGTGAGGCGTGCCCTGCAGCACCCCTACCTACGTTCTTGCAAAACAGCCGTAATGTAAAAATCTCCTGTTGCGACGGTTGAAGGTGGTTGCCAGTGTGACCAGGAGGTCAGGGTCTGTGGCACGGGATCAAGAGATCGACCCCTGCTGGTCCGTGGCTGGGAGCGCAAGTACGTCGCTGCAGGGAACGGGGCGCGCGCCTGCCTGTTTAGGGCAGAAGGGCGTACGTGGGGCTGCCGTGGTCCGTGCAGTGTTGCGGTGTGCATGCGTGCGATAGGGTACTGGTGGCTGCACGGCGCGCTGTTCAGCGCACGTGGGGAGGTGTTGCAGCCTCATGAAGCGCCTACAGTTGCCTACGGTTGCCTATTACTGGTGTGCCGTCTGTTGCGGAGGCCCTGAGGCGCTACACCCGCCCAGGTGGCTGCTTGTGGCGTGTCCCCTGCTGATGGCGTGCGCTGTTGATACATGGCTGGCGGTTCGGCATGGTGGGCACCAGGGGAGCACCCTGGTGGGCACGTATGCGCGTGGGGCAAGGGGGTAGGAGCGAGAGCGCCTGTGCGCCGGGGCGAGAGGGAGAGCGTGCACGAGAGAGCGATCAATATATGAATGCGCACTTGGTACAAAGCTGCCAATGGCAGTAGCGGGCTTTCCTGCTTATGGAGCGGAGGGCTCTCGTTGGGGAGGTGGTGTCGGTGGTACGACATCCCGACCTGTCCCGACCGGAAGGAGACCAACCAAACCAGACCAAAACCCAAAGGGTGAGAGTGCGGCTCCATCCAGGGGCTCCGTCTGTGACTGCAGTAGCGGGCTTTCCTGCTTATGGAGCGGAGGGCTCTCGTTGGGGAGGTGGTGTCGGTGGTACGACATCCCGACCTGTCCCGACCGGAAGGAGACCAACCAAACCAGACCAAAACCCAAAGGGTGAGAGTGCGGCTCCATCCAGGGGCTCCGTCTGTGACTGCAGTAGCGGGCTTTCCTGCTTATGGAGCGGAGGGCTCTCGTTGGGGAGGTGGTGTCGGTGGTACGACATCCCGACCTGTCCCGACCGGAAGGAGACCAACCAAACCAGACCAAAACCCAAAGGGTGAGAGTGCGGCTCCATCCAGGGGCTCCGTCTGTGACTGCAAGCCACCTCCTTAGCAACCTGCCTCCTCGGCTCCTACGACGCACGGTGCCTGCGATCAAATTGACAAAACACCGACGCTCGGAAACGCGGTACCTTCCAGCGGTATTGGCATACCGCGTTGGCCGCAGCCTACAGTCTGCAACCGTGAGCTGCATGCATTGAACGTACATGAGCAGCATTCGCAAATGTGTCCGCAAGTGCAGAGCCAACGGGAACGACGGCCCGACATGGGAACTTCGGCGGTTGATGGTTACCACGTCCACACTATAAGAGTCGCTCTGCCATGCAGAACATGTTCATGCGTTGCTGCCAGTATGTCGCTAGCATGCAAGTGCGTCTAGCAGCGCAACAGAGAAGCGTTCTCCTCCTGTATTGACCACTGACAGACCGTCGTCTGAAGCACGAGAAGCCTGCCATCAGCGCTACACAATGTCAAAAGGAGTTGATGTAGAGGCCGGCAACGGCAGGATGGAACAGAAGACATTGAAGGACTATGTCGGCGACGACGTGGCCGCTCGCGTGCGGAGTGCCTCCGAAAGCGCCCCGTAAGTTTAGCAATGTGCTCGATGAAAGGACTTATGCAATTGTCACAGGCTTCCCGACGTCCTTTGGGGTTGCGGTTGCAGCATTTGCATTCTTGAAAGTTGTCCGTCCCCTTCGGCCCACTATGCAGCGTGGTGATCTTCGGCAAAGCCCACTGCCCGTTCTGCATTGAAGTGCGCCGCCTCTTTGCTCAGCTTGGCGTTCAGGTTGGTCTGGGCGCGCATGGCAGGTGGCGCGTCGAAGTCCGAAGCTGGCCGCAACAGTTGTGCACGCCAGAGACTGCGGTTTGCTATGTATGACAGTATCACGGGTTTAGGACTTCGGACGGCTCTCTTGGTTTTGGTGACTAGACCACGGTTGGTAGGAAGTGTGGAGAGTTCCAACCGGCAAGACTGGGGACTTGCTTCATCACCAGGTTCCGATCCATATATGTCGTAGACCAAGGTAATACTGAGCACATGTTGCTTGCTGCTCCCTGTCTTGTCGCCGCAGCCCGTCAACTTTGACGTAGATGTGATGCCCGAGGGCGCGGAGGCATGGGACGCGCTCAAGAAGATGCACGCTCCCCAAAAAACCGTGCCTTACGTCTTCGTCAACAAGGTGAGATTCTTTTCCTGCGACAGCGCCCGGCGTAGTTAGCTGTCGCAATCCTGTCAACCCCACGTGTCAACCCGCTGGCCCTGACGACAGCCTCGTAGCCCCAACATCCGACACTCCGCATGCGCGTTGCCGGCACTTTCCTGATGCCCGGAATGACTACTTGAACGCCCATCCGGCCTTCGCAGCCCTAGTATCGCTTATTTGCATCAGGGGTCGGGTAAGCTAGCAGGGCCATCGTTTTAGGAAGGATCGTCTCCATCCACCTGTTACCCACCGGCGTGGGAGGTGGGACGCAGATGTAGAGCCCAAGCGCAGGCCTGCTGCATATTGCACCTAATAATGACCACCATTTGCCCACCGAGGCAATCAAGCAGTGCCGTGCCACCGTGTGGGGCTTTTACGGCCATCCTGGTTACTTAAACCCATACACCCCAGCGCACTGACCCTGCCAAGCTGCAAGCCGTCGAGGACAAGGCTGCTTACCGTACCTGTTTATACCGTACGCAACGCAGAAGTCATGCAATTCCATCAAATACCTTATCCGTATGTACCCAGTGACTCTGCTTCCTACCACTGCCTTGCTCCAACGCCCACCCTGGTGCAAGTGCCTAGTTAACCCACACGATCCACCATGCCCCTGCCCTAACACCTCTCCCTACCCCAGGTGTTGGTGCGCGGCTACCGAACGCCTCCTTCACACCTCTTGACCGCATCATTTTGCAGACTTCGTCTGTCGTCCTACCGCCTAACCCCTTAACCCGCATGCCCTGTGCCCACGGCCTCTAACCTGTTGCCACTGTGCCGTCAACCCCTTGACCCAAACCCCCGAGTGCTGATGGGCGGCTGTGACGACACCTCATTCCTTAACCCACACCCTCTCCACCATTCGCGGCTTGGCGGCCAACCCCACAACCCACACCCCCAGGTGCTGCTGGGCAGCTGCGACGACACCTGAACTCCTCATCCACACCTCCCTAGCCCACACCCCCTGTACCCACGGCCCCTAACCATGTGCCCCCTCTGCGTTGGACCCTTTAACCCACACCCCCAGGTACTGGTGGGCGGCTGCGATGACACCAAGAGGCTGCACTCCGCGGGCGAGCTGCACAAGATGCTGGCGGTGGCGGGCGTTACGGTCGTTACGGCCGCGCCCACCAGCGCCGCCACGCGGTACGGCAAGTGCGGCGTGCTGGAGGCGGGCGCGCCGGCGGGCGGCACCCTCTTCCACTTCCCTGAGGTGCTGGACAACAGGGTCGTTCGCTTCAACGGCTTCTGGGTGAGTGTGTGTATTAGCGTGCAGTGCATTGAGGTGGTGTGCTAGGTCCTAGGTGCCGCCCTGTTGGCGGCCAGGGGTATTCATAGGAGGGGCGCCGTTGGCGTGGGAGCAAGGCGCATAGCAGCTTGGCAGGCGTGCTGTGTACAGGTGTGGGTTAGTTGGAGCAGGTGCCTTTTGGGTTAAGGTCCAGTACATGGGCAACACTATGACGCAGGGGGCCTCTACAGGTAGGCGTGCAGGCGGTGCCTGGCCTTGAACCTGGCCCATGCACGCCCGTTGGTATTCGGCCCATGCCAACGGGCAGGGCTGGAGGGGAAGGCGAGATGTACTTCGTGGGGGCCTGCCGCTACCGGTGCGCATGCCGGTGCCTGGCCCTGGCCGACGTCCCCCTGACCCGCCGCACGCTCTTTCCCGTTGTGTGCCTTATGCCGTGCAGAGCTTCGTCATTTGCCTCCTGGTGGCCGTCTTTTACAAGGAGAGGGGTGGGTCCTCGGCCTTGGCGCGGCCTTCCTGCAAGCCCACGCTATCCGCCAGATGTTACAGTTACAGTTACATATGCATAGTTACATAGTTACATTTGCACACGCCGTGCATGCATACGGCGTCCTACTAGAAATACCCAGTACACCGACCTGAGTACCCGCACGCCACGCAGTCCAAGAACCCAGGCGGTGTCCCCAAAGCGTATCCTGCTTGCTGCCCAGTGCAGCCCCCCCTGTTGCCTACACGCTAGACCCATCCCCAGTTCCGCACCCACACGCACGCTGACCAGCTCGCAGGCCCACAAACGTTGCTCACACCACTACAGCTGCCCATAGCACCAGCTTCGCGTCCCCTGGCACTCGTTTGTGCTGTGCTTCTGTGGTCCTGAAACTGCACCGACACACGCACACACTGACCCACGGGTCACTGCCCACGCCCGGCACCCGATTGCCCCGCCTTGCGACACCTGTTGTCCTAACTGCTTGCCTGCACCACTGTCAGGCTCATTTTGCCTGCAAGTCGCACCGCATCCGCTACACACTGACCCACGGGCCGCTGCCCGCGTGGCTGCTAACCCACACCCCGCAGCCGCCCACTGGGTGATGGGCGGGCTGATGGTGGAGTACGGCATGCGGCTGCTGGGCGGCGGCAACGTGTCGGCGCTGGGGGCGCTGTCGGGCGCCTGTGCCGCGCTGCTGGACGTGGTCGGCAGCAGGCCCAAGTTCGTGGGAGGTGCGCCGGCGCCGCACTTGCTGTGTTGTGTGTGTCTGCTGTTGTTCTTAGCAATTCTTAGCCATGCTGCCGTACAAGAGATGCGACACAGCGTACGGCACCCTTGGAGTGCGGCTTTGTGGTTGGCACCTGCTGGCACGTTGGTATGATCTATGATGGTGGCTTCGCCGCCTGTGCCCTGCTATGTAAGGTCATGCCTCTTGCCGTGCATGAAACGTTAAACCCTGATGTTTAAACATGATTAAACCCTGATGTTACCGTCACAACCTCCTCGCAGGCCCCCCCAAGCAGTTTGCCACGCTGTGCGGCCTCATGTTCTCCTCCCTGGCCTTCTTCTTCTACCTGGTGTCCGTCTACGAGCGCAAGGTGCGCTGCTGCGCTGCTAATACACATCTTTTCGGGCTTTGGGCTCTCTGGTGGGGGCGCGGGGTACCGGGTTGGGGGTGCAGGTTGGGGCCGCTGCTATGCAGCCAGTTGCGGCGTGTTTCTGGGGTCTGGGCTTGAGGAGTAGGGGCTTGTGGGTTAGGGGCGCTAGGTGGGGGCTCTTTGCCTGGGGGGGCTGTCGGGCTTGCTGTTCGCGTGGCGCCGCTAATGTGCTTCTGACCCCGGCAGGGGGTCGGGCGGCTTTCCTGGGCCTAGGGTTTCCCCGTGCGGCTGTCTCTTCCTTTCTTTTCTGTTCCGTCCAGGCTTGAGCCCTGGGCGCGGTGTGCTGGGGTGTGCGTGTGGCCTCGCCTGTGCCGTCTTTCGGGTGGCTCTTCGCCCTTGCGAGGAGGGTGTGCCTAGGGGGCGTGCCCTTATTTTGGGGGCCGCTCGCTTGCCTTAAGGACCCTTACAGGGCCTCCCTGCTGTGAGCCGGCTCTGTGGAGCGGCGTAGCAGTGCAACACCGTACGACATGCACGCGAGTGCCTGCGCTGAGAATCCTACGCGGCCCATGCTCCCCTGCGGACATCCGCGCCGCCTGGGCTGCCACTAGCCCTGCCCATGTTGTCTACTGCTCTTTTGTGCCTTGCACAAATCCTCTCGGCAGCGGCCTGGCTGCTACACCCCGCATGTGCTGCTGGTACCGCTGCCTCTGGACACATGTGTCCACGCACATCCACACTCACAAGCACTTCACGCTGTTCTCCCCGCCCATCCGTACCCCCGATCTACGCCACCTGCACCGCAGCTGATCAACGTGGGCCTGGCCGTGACGTGCGCGCTGGGTATGGCTGCGCTGCTGGAGTGCGCCATTGACTTCTGCCTAGGCTGCTGGATGGTGGGTTGAGGGGCCGCTGCGCAGCGTTTGTGGGATGAGTACTGAGGGTTAGCTAGTGACGCAGTGTTGCGGGTTAACAGAGTGTGATTGTATTTCGCTTTTGGTAGTGGAGTTCGTTTGGAGACGCGCACAGCTGGCGCTCGCGTACATGCATGGCGTCCACATGTTGACAGGGAAGCATAGCGGTATCGGAAAGAGAGCACCTGCACTCCTTGCCCCCCTGTCCGCAGTTCCAAATGATGAACCGCTTCGGCCTCGTTAGCTCCAACGTGTACCAGGTGCGTGCAGTGGGACTGTCAACTAACTGGGTCATCATCCACAACGAACGAACGCCGTCGTACGGCAATGTGTTGCACTGACATGCGCCCTTTCCGTCCGCCTTGCCAGGCGGTCACCCGACCTGCATACCGGCCCGGCTGCACAGGCTCGCACGTGTCCGAATGTGCCATGAATGAGACTGGTAAGGACATACCCTTGCTTGTGAGTGTGCGATCACAAGAATGGCCTCTGCCCTGGATCTCCGTCCATTCCAGACGTTCATCAACACCAAGGAGGAGGCGGAGTACACCTGGAATGACCAGAACACCCTCAAGCATGAGGGCGCGCCGCAGGTGTGCACCAGCACCAACTCACCACGCCACCTGTATATGTACCAGTCTAATACCAAAGCCGTGACGTTGCCTGTATGTACGGCAGCCTCCAGCGTCCAGCACCAACTGCTCCCATCCACACCCATCGGCGCCCAGGGCCCCTTGCCTTCCCCTCCCACGTTCACACTCCAGCTTCAGCATGCCATTCCGTTTCACGGCATCCTGTTCTCTTGCTTTGCCTCCTGCATTTCACACCCAATTCCCAGTCCCTTCGCTGCCCGCGCCCCCCTGCCCCAGGTGCTGGTGAAGCGCTTCGACGACACGCACCCGCTCAAGGTGGACTACCACTACAAGACCAAGACCGACGACATGACCCGGGAGGACTTCCACCCCGTCAAGCACGGTGCGATAAGGGGGTGGTTGTCGAATGGACTGCGTGATTGTAGAATAGGTACACCTCCGTCAAGCACGGTGCGAGAGGGGGATTTGGGGACGGGTCGCGGGTCACGTGGCGGCCTGGGGCTAAGTACCGTATGCTGCGCGCCGTGCCCATCCTGCGTTTCGGGCCATGGTAGTTGGCACGCCGACGTGTGGGCGAGAACCCCAAAGCACCAGTGCCCCTTCGTGAAAGCTATGATGATGAGTGACGCAAAGTGTACAGTAGCTACGGGCGGTAGTGCACGTCAACGGCGGCTGGGCCCGGATTTGGGTACGGCAGGGCGCCACAGTGCCCCGTGTGGTGTGCTTAAGATCACTGCTCACTGCCGCATGCCCTAGATACCCGACTCGGCGGGCGAGTGAGCCTCCACACCTCACCAAATCCACCCACCCGGCCCCCGCCACTGCCCGCCCACAGTCAAGCTGACGCACTTTGTGATGCACCTGGGCGTGGTGGGCGTGGCGTGCGCGTGGCGGGCCGCGGACGTGGACCATTCGTACATCCAGGCGCCGCCCGCCGTTTGGTACGCCATCGGCATCGGCGCCGCCATCTGGTACTTCAGCTTCGTGGTGCTGTACCTGGCCAAAATCGTCATGTACCCCAAGAAGGTACGTGTCGTACAGCGGTACGGCAGGCAGGGTACGGCACGGCGTGGGCACATGCGGGCATAATGTATGCGGTCGCAGGAGATGTCCATTCTGCCAGCCAGCCTGAACAAGACGCCGCTTGAAACGGCCGGGTATGCGTCCTGCCTAACCTGTGTCATGGTTCTTTGAGGTATAAGTAACATGCACCATATATTGGCTTCTGGTTGCGCGACGTGCTTTCCCATGCCGTTTCCCCATGCTGCTCGCAGGTCGCCAAGGAGCTGGCCCACAATGTCAATGGCAACTGCTTTGCCCTGTGAGTGTCATGTCAACTCGGTGTGTATCGAGGCACTGGGTGGTGGACCTTCTCTTGCGCTGCGCACCCTTGCCCGGCTCCGCTTTGGGACGTTAACCGTTTTGCACCAGAGCACGATGCGGACACTGGGATTGGGATGCTTGGCTTCCGGGGGCGGCGCGGGAAACGCAGGGCAGCTGCCAACAACGCCTCTCATGCCTAATACCTATTCCTTCCCGGCGTGCTGCAGAATCTGGGGACCGTCACCCTACATGCATCGCACACGCCTCAACCACGGTAACGCGCACTGGACACACACCCAACGCCCACGCCCGCACCCGCGCGCCCACCGTGCTTGACCCACGCCAACAACCACGCCTCCACCCGCAGGCCGTGGGTCATCCTGGTCCTGTTCGCCTACCTGGTCGAGGCGCGCAACCCCGAGTTTGCCAAGGTGCTGTTCTGGATCGGCGCCCCCACCTCGCTCTTCCTCTCCCTCGTGTGGGTGAGTCTGCGGCTCCGGAGTCACGGCCCACAGCCCCAGGCTGCTGTGTGTGCCCAATACACAAACGCATGCACCTATATTGCTGCCCTTATCAGAACTGAACATCTGTGCCCAACAAGCCACGACACGCGCCTGACCCTGCCACCCTTCATTCGGACTGGGCCGACTAGCCCCCGTGACTTTGTTCTCTTGTGCCTCATGAGACGTCTCCTTGGCCACCGAGCTGCTGCTCGTCCGACGCCCGCATCACCCCACCTGCGCCAACATACCCGACTACCCACACGCCATGTGCCCACCTCTTTTCCCGTGCCTCCCGTAGGTTGGCGGCTGGATCGCGCTCAAGAAGGAGCTGGAGCACGTCAACGCCAGCTGGATGATGATGCCTGTGGGCAACTTCGTGGCAGCTGCCGTGGGGCCCATGCTGGATAGCGCGTACACCGACGCCTGCCAGTTGTGAGTTAGGAGCGAGGTGGAGGGCATGGGTGCGCGGGGGAAACTGGTGAACGACGACAGGGGTGTGCGGGGAACCGTGGGATCAGGAGGCGAGGGGAAGGGGTAGTGGTGAAGTGGGAGGATAACAGCAGGGGAACTCCCGTGCACAACGTGCCCTGGCTTGCAGCAAAGTGTGTCTGAACTCGTCGCGCCCGGCCCCATTGCCTCCCGCTCGCAGCTGGTTCGCGTTCGCGCTGCTGCTGTGGCTGGGCCTGTTCGTCATCACGCTGTACAAGTCCTTCGTCATGCCCGACTACGGTGAGCCCCGGGTCGTGCCGCCGACATGCCCTTCCCTGCCAGTGCGCTTGCGCCTCACCTTTCCTAAAACCTCAACAGCAATATAGATCTCGGCCCTGTTTGGCATGTGCTGTAACCATGTTTTCCTGCCTGCCCTGTCGCCCTTCAGACGACCGCACCAGGCCCATGCTTGCTACGTGGGTGGCGGCACCCGCCATCGGGGCAGTGGCCTACCTGTCCTGCTACGGACCCAACATGATGGTGCGTGCACGTATGTTTAGGGCCTGCTTGCATGGCCTACCGTGTCCACGGACCCGACATGGTAATGGGTGCGACGAATCGCAGTGGGTGGTGGCTAGCTGCTGCCGCCGGTGGCCGCTGAGGGCAAACCAGACAGGCCAGCACGCAGGACAAGTCAGACCAGACACGTCAGCACGTCGCTGTCGCAATGCCATGACAGCTTGCGGCTTGTCGCGCAGTACTGTGCCCGATGGTGTGCCTCCCTGACGGTTAAAGATCAACGATCAACGGGCATGACACTATATTGGCTTCAAGCACAGGCATGGACACGGCACCCACGGTTCAGGATATGCCACGCACAAAGGTTTGGACCCTGACATACCCTCTTTCGTTCAATGCTTCTGTGCCGTGCGCCCTGCCGTACGCCTGCCGTACGCAGGCGACGGCGATCCGCGGCCCGCTGGGCCAACTGCTGGCGGAGGTGCCCGCGCCGCCCTTCAACGACTTCATCTTCATCAACATGTACTGGATGTCCATCGCGTGCGCGCTGGTGCTGGGCGTGTGCTTCTTCAGGCCCTATTTCGCGCGCCTCAGGTGCGGGTTTTGCTGGTGGTTAGGGCTCGCGCACTCTGCACATACAGTATGCGCCAGGCTGACGTGCACACGTGGCAAGCGAGGCGACCGAGCGGGCGACGGTTTTGCAGAGACCTGCTGGTATCGTCGTGCTGTTGTGGAATGAGCATGCACGTGGGTGACAGCAAGCAGCACCGTGTGGCCTGCTGGGCGCACGTCTGGCGGAAACAGGAGCTCAGCGGTCGCCGCATGGGTAGAGGTGGACACGTTGGCACGGTGCCCCCTGCTGCACATGGGAGTTGCGCAGGCAGCGTTGGGACTGTTGAGCCAACGTACGTGCACCATGCGTACACCCAGACCTACTACCGCTGTATGGCGATCCTCACGTCGCTGCCCGCCCGCCATCCTGAACCCCCGCCCGCCAGGTGGGACATGTCGTACTGGGCCGCCTCCTTCCCCGCCGCCGCCATGACCATGTGCTCCATGTACTACAACTCCGTCAAGGTGGGTGTTCCCAGCGCAGCCGGCTGACGTTACATTGAATTCCCGTTGGCCCTTCGTGGGTGTCCGGCGTTCACAGCCATTTCGGCAGCTGCCAGTCCGTCGCACCAAGCCCTGCTGCATGCATGCCTCCCAACGGCGCCATGCTGCACAATCACGCACGTAGCTGTGGCCCTACTCGGAGCCGCACACCGGCCTCCAACCCACTTACCGTGCTGTAGCAATACGGTACAGGCTTTGTACCTGAGCTTCGCCTCCTTTGGAGCCCGGTGGCATACCCAAGCCCCAACGGTGTCGTTGCCCTTTTCCTGCACCACCATAAACCCTACACCCATATGCTTGCTCACGCTGACGTGTTAACCCACACCATCCCCTCTCCTGCACCTCCCGCCCCGCAGCCCGGCGGCCTGTCCAAGGGCATCGCCCTCACCTGCCTGTTCGTGTGCAGCTGGCTGACCGCCATGCTGCTGCTGCACACCCTCACGGCGCTCCTCAAGCTGCAGGTGGGGCCGGGCTGCTTCTACGGCTGTGCTGTGCTTGTGGGGTGCTTCTAGCGTTCTGCACCCAAGGCGTTCAGCATCATTCTGACGCCATAGTCTGCTGTTTTCTTGCAATACCGTCAACGCGATCCGGCAACCTCGCAGGTGTTCACGCCCGACTACAAGTGGGGTCCGATGTCCTTCATGCGCCTCACGCACGAGGCCCTGCGCGGCGTGCTGCCCCGCTTGCAGCGCGAGGCGGCGGAGGCGCAGGGCGGCAGCGAGGGGTCGCTGGCGGCCCTGCGGTGAGGCGGGGATGGGGGCAGAAATGGGGGCCGAGGTGGGGGGCAGGCTGGGCAGGGGCGCTGGAGCTCACACTTGCGCAACGGGGCGGCGTGCTGCAGAATCCCGGCGCACATGCAGGGCCACACCAGTACACGACGACGCACACGGTCGTGCCCATGCCTGGGGAACACATTGTTTGCCTTAGACAGCAGCATGCAGGCGCTCATGATGCCACCTGGAGCAAGTTTGCACGTAAGGCTCTCATGCCAGTCACCTTTTTAAGGTCCTGAGCGCCACTTGCCACGCTGTTGACAACCAAACCCTGTGCACGTCAACACCCGCCTGCTTTGCCTCCGCAGTGCCACGTGGCAGGCGGTTGTGCTGGCGCACCACGAGCACGGCAGGCACGAGGACGACGTCATCTTCCCCACCTACCGCGAGTTCTTCCCGCACGTCACCGCGGAGGCGGACCAGCAGCACCACGAGCTGGACGCGGCCATTGACAGGTGTGGGTTAACAGGGTGTCCGCCAAGCGGGAGTGTCATTTTGAGGGAACGAGGCCGAGACCGAAACGCCAGGTTTGCAGGCGTCTGACACAGCGCTGCACCGCCCGCCTACCTTACCTTCCCCCACGCCACAGCGCGAGCTCTTTGAACCTGTGGACACACATGCACGCGCACCAAACACCTTGCCGCGCCGCCCCTTCCCTTAGCCCTCCGCACTGCAGCCCGCACCCTGCCCTGCCGTCCTTGCCCCCGCCCCATCCCTCACGCTTCACGCGGTAACCCCTCCTCCGTGCCTCCTTCGTACGTCATCCTACCGCCTTCACCTCCGTGCCTCCACCCCGCTGCAGCATCTCTTCCCAGCTGGAGGCCCTGGGCGGCGGCAAGGCCGGCCCCGAGGCTGCCGGCCAGCTGAGCGCCGCCGTGGAGCGCTACGCCGTTGCCCTGCAGGCGCACCTGCGGTGGGAGGAGGACCACCTGCAAAACATGCCGCGCAAGTACATTCCCCTGGAGCTCAGCAAACAGATCATTCGCAAGGTGGGAGGACGCGAGGGTGTGTAGTGCACTAGGTACTGCGACAGCCCCCTTCTGAGCGGCCGTGTTCTGAGCGCACTGCTGGACCAGCACGTGCTGCTCCCTTACCCCACTTGTTCCCCAACCCTTCCGTGCCCCATGCCTACGCGTCCCCAAACCCTTCCATGCCCCCTGCAGTGCTGGGCCGCCACGCCCGCCACCACGTGGCACGTGCTGCTGCCGCTGCTGCTGGAGTCCATGCCCATGCTGGTGCAGCGCGTGCGCTTCGTCAAGACACTGCTGTGGGCCATGCCGGAGCGCTGCCACCAGGTGGGCAGGGGTATGGGGACAGGGCAGGGGCAAGGGCAGGGGGCCGGAGCGCGGCCAGCAGGTGGGTAGGGGGCGGGGAACGGGACACGGCAGCAATGGAGGTCGTACAGGCAGGCTTGTTCACTGATCGACCCGCTTGAAGCATGTGAACCCCTCACCCTTTGCCCTGCGGCATTGTGACCCGGCAAAGTCCTTCGACAGCACAGGTGTAGACATGGCTGCGGCGTACGGGGCAGCATGTGTAGGCATTTTTGTCCTGACCTTTTATACCCTCCCACCCCCCTGTGTCGGGCCCAGTTCGGGCTCATCCTGGCCAAGGGCCTGGACGCCGTGGAGTGGCGCCGCGTGTCCGCCGAGCTGCCGGAGATCATCCCGCGCGGCGTCAACATGCTGTGGGAGAGGTACTACTAAACGGCATTCTGTTTGGAGGTCAGCGTCATGGCTTTGATTCAGGCGGGTGAACAAGGGTGTTGTTGGAGTCGTGGTGTAGGCACCAGCAGTAGATCGCCGTAGGGTACTTCAGATCTGGGTTTGGTTACTGCCTGCCGCATTGCCACACACTGTGATTTGTTATGCATGGCACTGCTGATGCCTTGTTGCTGCCATGCACACTTTCTCGGAGGATACTCCGATCCATGATGTGGCCGTAGCATTTCCCGTTTTGCAATTTGTGATCATCCTTGGTCTAGGCATTTTGTCCATAAGTGCAGTTTATGTACCCCACACAAATAAGTGCGGTTGCTGCAATTTACCCCGGCGAAATCGGTGCTGATGATGCCGTGCCGCGCGCAACACATGTGTACAGGACCCACTGGGCAGCACACGCGTTTCCGTTTGATCAGCACATGTGACCCTGGCTGGACTATTTGAGACTGTTGTCTGTGCTTGCCAAGTCTTCGTGGGAATATTGTTGGCATGCCCAAGCACCGCTGTACGTTGTGGCCGCACAGATTGTGAGCACCCTTAGGGCAGCCGAACACACGTGTGTTCTTCCACTTCGCTTTCGCCATGGTTGGCCATGGCCTTCATATTGTGTGCAAATAAGTGCTGTTGTATAGACTGCAGCGCAGGGGACCCTGCTGCAGCACCTGTTCCAACTTTGTACTTGTTTTGTTGTGTCAAGCTGTACTGGCCGTTACCAGCTTGACGGGTCCAGTAGTACACTGTCGTAGACGCAAGCTACAGCAAGCAGCACGCACCTCCCGTGGTACCCGGTGTGCTGGTGCGGTTGCTGGTGAAGAGGACGAGATGCTGAGGACCTGGCGGTGTGGCGTAACACCATCATCATGCCGTACTTGAGTACGACAACAAGCCTTGAGTCCATGGCTGTCGTACATGGGTCGTCGCACCTACGGCATTGAAGGCCTTCTTCGTGTAACAATCACCGAGTGACTGATGTCCGCAGTGCATGCAAGCCGTGGACACCGCCGGACGACACACGGGTAGGTGTGTGTAGCAGGAAAGCGAGCACACGCCGGGGCTGCTACCCCCTGACCGGGATCGCAAACTATGTACATGGTGCTGTACAGCACCCACACAAGGACTCCTCAGGGCCCAAAAGAGAGCTACGGTAGAATATCACAGCCGCTTGTGCCCATTTGTGCCGTGTGTCAAGCAGTCAAGGCATGCGGACCACGTGCGTTTACGCTCTTCCCATCACAATCAAGGCCAGTCAGTGATGACTGCATATCACCTGCCAGGCCGCACAAACCCATGCACAAAACACTAACCCGCCTGACGCGTGTTTAAGTATGAATGCGTGCTTAAGCCTGAGGACAAGAGTCAGAAATGTCTGCTCTGGTCTGCTCAATCGAGGTGCAGTGGTGCGCACTAGCCCCCCTGCCAAGAATACGCACACCAGACTCCTCGCACGCTTGCCTGCACTCCTCGCTCGCCAGTTCATGTGAAAAGGATCGGTGGGGCCGCTGATAAGACCACATCGATGCCTGGAGCAACAAATTATCGGAGACTGACGCACAGACACAGCTCAGCTCCCAATGGCCCATGCGACCACTCAACACAGGCACACTCTGGGCAACAGCTTACTTGGCTGAGGGCGGAGGGCACCAGCAACGTGACACGTGCCGGTTCCAGTTCCACGCCCCCCCCCCACACACACGAGCCTTCAATCTACATGACAGTGGGTATGCACGCTCTGCTGCTGTGCCACTTCAGTCCTTAGTAGCGCCGTTCGCAAAAAGGGAAGCCAGTGAAAGCCCATCGGCGCAAATACAGCGCCAGCCTTGCACAACTCTTAGGGCAGCAGTACTGGGCAACGGACCTTGCGCATGTGCATCAGTACAGACGACAACTACCGGTAAACACCTCTAGGTGACTTGGAAAGGCACACACGGGCATGACCGTTCTTTCCAAGGCAAGTACATCTAGTGCCGCGGCACTAGCACCAACCCTCTGAAGGTACGCACCGGCATGCCCCCACCCCACCCCATCAGCCCGCAGTAATCTTGTGCTTGTTGATCCCCCCTGCGCTCCAGATGAAGTTGGCCATGCCGATGTCCTTCTCTTTGCCGGGGTGCATCTCGGCCACGATGAAGCCTGTGACCTTGAACTTGCTGTGCTCGCCCCCAGGGCTCACGTTGGTGACAGAAACGATGCACGCCTTGTCCGACGCACCAGGCGGCACGCTGACAACCATGGGATGCACCTGTACGACACGTCGGGGCATACGGCATGGCAACTTACGTGTGTGTACGGCATGGGCAAGCGAGCAGCCACAGCACACATGTTGGATTTGCCCTAGCACCGACCATACAGCGGGGTGCACCTTTACGACATCGATGGCCATGCGTACGACGCGACAGATAACATGCACGGCAAGTTGCTTGGGTGCGCAGGCGGCAACACGCCACAAGTAGTTCAACGGCATGCGCGGTATGCATTCATATGTTGGGGTCTGGCGTACCAGCGGAAGCGCCAGCGGTAAGCCTGCTGAGTCAGGCTGACCCCATACCAAGGTCCTTCGTTCTGCTGCGCAGCGACCCACGCACCCGTGTGATTGAGAGCTTGTCCTTGGTCCGCGCATTGATGGTCTGTGGGTTACAGCTGCACCCGCCCGTGCACTCCATCTTGGCAATCCCCATGCGTTCGTAGGATATGAGGTAGGCCAGCAGGAAGGCAAACGTCTGGGGGCCGCCTCCCGCCTCCTTGCCGCCCGCAGCAGCACGTGAAGACAGCTGGAGCAACTCACCAGGAACCCAAGAGAACTGCAGCGTGGGCTGGGGACCCCCGACCGACTCGGCCTGGATGGTAGCGGGTAGGACCTCCCCGTTGGGATTCTTCCAGGGCGGCTGGGGCTTGGGCGCTTCCTTTGCGCCGTACAGGCTGATGTAACCGAATTTGCGGCCGTTGGGATCGTCCGCGGCGAGCTCCCATCCGTCGTGCTTGACCATGTATTGCTGCTGATCTTGTGACAGCGTGCACTTGAGCGGCGTCCTGAAGTTGCACGTGCGTGTATGGTATGTGAAAACGCGGGGAAACGGCGTAACAAGGCGGCCGCGAGTCACAGATACGCTGGCACCGTACCTGCACGCAAGTAGGAGGTCAAGCAACAGCAGTAGCAACGAACGGATGCCTTGTTACCTGATGGGGTGCAAGAGGGCTGGCAGCATGGAGGGCCGTGGCTGCAGCTCCTGGCCGCGGGCGTCCTTCGGAGCCTCGCTGTCAGGGCCTTGAACATTGTCATCCACAAAGATGTCAGTTTGGCCATCCAGCAGGCCACTCCTGCGCATGTCATCTGCTTGCCGGAAAAAGTGCACCACCATATCCGCTACGTACTTGTGCCCACGCGCGCTGTAGTGGAAGGGCCCCTTGACAGCATCTCGCACTCGGAGCTCGAAGGGTTGGAAGCCGGACGCGTTTGCAGCTGCGAGGTTGTAGATGGAAGAGCCGACGGATATCCAGGGCATGTCGTAGTAGCGGTACAGGACGGTGTTGGTCACCTCGGCCGTCTCCCAGAACAGGTGGTTGGCGGGCAGCAGTTGCTGCGCGGGAGGCACGTGGGCATATGACACGTGGCATGACGTGTATGTCGGCGTGACACGTGGCACAAAGGCACAAGTCAAGGGGGCGACACGGGGCGGCACGTGCAGCGCGCGCTGCGGTTACCCAAAGCCATGTGATGGGGACGGCAGTACGCATAAAGCGGTAGGATGCGCACTCGCCATACCCCACAACAGCGGGACGCTGCCGGTACTGCCGTACCTGGATGCCCACGATGGCCATCGCCGCCACTTCAGTCAGGTTCGGCATGTGAACGCTACCGTAATACGGCTCACCCGCCCGCCCCACAACAGCGGGACGACAGCAGTCAGCAAAACCGTGCCCCGCAACAGTAGTAGAACGACAGCAGGCGGCACCGGAGCGCGTGCCCACCTCGATGCCCACGATGGCCGGGTTGCCGTCGTGCTGCAGCAGCGCCCGAATGAGCTTCTCCAGGTACAGGCTCTTGCGCACCATCTCCAGGTCGGAGCCCATGTTGGGGGTGTAGTCCATGAACACCAGGTCCACCTGCAACACGAGAAGCAAGGAGGGAGCGAGGCAGCAGGCGGCATGCTGGAGATGCCGTACAAGTACGACACTGCCGTACATGGCATTGTATTGTTTTCTCGAGGAGTGACACGTGCGTGTGCCTCCAGGTGCCATACCAGCCTTGCACCGCGCAGCGGGAAGGTGCACGTGCTGCACGTCCGGGCCATGTCACGATCTCATTCACGATTCACACGTTTCCCCCAGCGTGGCTTGTGCTGTCGGGCGTTGTCCCATGTCTCGAGCCGTCCTGGCCCGCGCCTGAGGCCCAAGAGGCCATCACTGTGTCTCGGTCCGGCGATGGGCCCCCGGCTTCTGCCCCACGGTATAACATGTGATCACACATGGGTGGATTCCAGCTGCGTCGCTGCACATGCATGGCGATGACGCGAGCGGGATGGGCAGCTGGGGCCACCGTGTGCTGCAGTGCGGGTTAACGAAAGCATACCGTAGAGCAGGCTGTAAGCGAAGGCGAAGCGCCGGCTGTATGCGTGTAGGTTGAGTTCTTGCTCATTCGTGCGTACGTACCTTGTGGGGCAGCATGTTGTTGAGGCACAAGTACGCGATCCCTGAAGACAGGGCGAGCGGGCGGTGCGCCAGGACGGCAGAATTACGACGAGCAAAGTGGCCGAAACGGCATCAAGACACGTGTTTGTAGGGCAGGTCAGCTGCCTTCTATTCAGCGACACCGGCACTGAGGGCCAGACGTGGCAGAGGGGGACCTCCCTTGCAGCTTGGGGCTGCATTTAAGGGGTTTCTCGTACGGAGCTCGTACGGCACGGTGCGCCACCCCACCCGCTAATGTGATGTAGCACCCGCACTCACCCACGAGCACCCGTGCATGTACACGCACAAAAATCGAAGCCGGACACTCACCTGCCGCTGAGCCCCCTATGGCAGCATTGACTGCTGTGATGTTGGCTTGCGGGTAGCGCCGCTGCAGGAACCCTATGACTTGCGTGAACCTGCGAGCGGGGATCGGGAGTGAAGGCAGAAATGCAAACCGGTACCACGCATTTTCACGATGTGTCGGAGGGAAGCGAGGCGTGCGATGCCGCTTAGCGCGCTGACCGCTGCTCAACAACAGGCGGGGGGGCATCAAGTCGGCGGGAAAGACGGACTCTGTGAGCATGCCGTCCCTGCTTTGTTGCTGCATGAGGATCACGGGGCAGCGAGGTACCACGATGGGAGGCATAACGCCGTCACCTCGCTGCACATTGCCAGGCAGCTCGACGGGTGCAATCACACGGCAGGCGTCACCACACGGCGGGGGCCACCACATGACACGGTGTTGGTACGTGTGCTGCAGGACACACGCTTGCTTGTGCCGTAGGTCTAGGAGGTCCACCGTCCGGGCATGGACCCCGGATCCTGCCCACAATGGCCCACAGTGTGACGCTGACTGGACCACAGGCGGTACCAACCCCGGCTAAAACACGCACGCAACGAAGCCTTACCACACGCTGTCCATGGATATTCGGTCCGGAAGGGAGAAGGATCCGCCCACCACGGCGATGGTCACGTCGTCCCCTCGTTCCAGGGCCTGGGGGCGCGCACACACACAGATACAGTCACACAGGTCTCTTCTCTCGCTGTTGCCGGTAGCCCTACGTGAGTAGCTGGACCCCCGCATGTGCTGTTGTGCGTTGTCCCGTGATTCGAGCCCTCCCGGCTCGTGCCTGATGCCCATGAGCCCATTGCTGTGTCTCGGTCCAATCATAGGCCCCCGGCTTTTGCCCACAGCGTAACACTATAACATGGATCACGCACAGGGATACATCAGCAAAGAAGCAGCAACACAGCAGAGGCGCAATGTTCCATGGGTCGGCTGACATAAAGCAGGCGGGTGCGGAGGGCTCCGCTCGCTCGCACTGTCCTGGTCAGCATCGTGGGCTGTTGACGACCGTGGGTTGCCCCTTTGCTGAGTGTGTGGCACCAAAGGGTGCTTGCTGTATGCAATCTGCCGTGTATAGCGTGAGAAGGGAGAGCAGTTCAGGTGGCGCACGTGCCTGCATGGGAAGCAAGGTTGCCGCTGGATTGGACAGGGCCAACCGGTGGTGTGGGATGACCGGGTTCGCTGCACAGTCGAAAGCGGTGCGCTCGGAAGCTGCGAAACCCAGTTGCGCAACAGCACTGACGTGGTACTAGATTGTAGGGACACACATTTGGGCACTTCAGCTTGCGGAAGGTGGCACAGAACCACGCCTTGCCCACGGCTGCCGCCTCCACGCCTACCTCGAGAACCCGGACGACTCGTGCTCCGCAGCAGTTTTGAGCTGCCCGCCGCAGGTGCTGTACCGGAAGTGTGTAGTTCCATTCCAGGGTCTCAGGGTGTACCGGACGCACGTCCCTTGAAGACGGGAATGGCGCCTGCTGCTCCTGCTGCTGCTGGTCGGACCCGCTGAAAGTGGGACCCATCCCCGCTCCAGAGCGACCCAGTTGCCCTTGCGCCGATCGACCAAGCAAGGCCATTGCGATGGCAACCGACAGTAGCACAACATTGGAAGCCATCAGGGCTCGCGCGGTCTTGGCTGTTATTGGAATCGGCTCGAACCAGACCGCAGGAATTGTCGAGGTCCCTTCAGGAAACACCAACGCGTCGAGAGGCGTTTAGTGTCACGTAACCATGTAAAATCAGATGTTATGTGTCTGGCCACACTGCCTCAAAGCGTTTGCAGTGACCAGTGCGGTCCAGTACCGGGGCAGTTTCAACGCACGGCCGTTAGGGCCCGTTGAGGTGTCTTGTGTGCTAACCTCCCTTTGGTGCTACACTTGTCAGTGCTGAATCCTTTCGAGAAATCAATAGAGAGGCACAGGATCCCCGCATGGACCCGCACCCGCAAGTTAAATGTTCTGTACGGACATGAAAAGAGGCGCACTGGACATCACGCCGCGCTGCTCGATGGCAGCCCATACAAGCACCAAACATGCGCTGGATTTGCAGTATGCGAGACAATTGTTGGGCTCCCGGCGCACCGTCCCGCGCGCAACCCCCGTGCCTGCCCCGTGGCACCGCGTCACAAGTGGACTTGCCATCCGAGACT
The DNA here is from genome assembly GCA_036984285.1 of Chlamydomonas sp. KOR1. Classification (NCBI taxonomy): domain Eukaryota; kingdom Viridiplantae; phylum Chlorophyta; class Chlorophyceae; order Chlamydomonadales; family Chlamydomonadaceae; genus Chlamydomonas; species Chlamydomonas sp. KOR1. The sequence continues at coordinate 91,930 of BQMZ01000350.1, forward strand.
GTGACTGCACAAACCACTGTCTGAGTCTCTTCCAGCCGTAACCACTCAACGAGTAAAATGGAGCTCCAGGATACAGGCAAATGGAGCTACAGGATACAATTCACTCTTGTGACTGTGATGCTAGAGGTGATGGGGCCCACGGACCCGGATGGCACCGGCAGGAAAAGCAACGCTGAAACGACAGTGAAGTATACACTGGAAGGAGGGATGCAAGGTCGGAAGCTACTGCTGGGCCTGGTGACGGCGAGTCGGACAGCTGAAAGGGCCAGACGCTCCTCCGCCGGGCTCGATTCGTATGGAGTCACTGCCCGCACCGTCTTCTGCGAACTCCACGGCGTACGATCTTGTACAGGAGGAGGAAACCCATAGGATACGCTCTGCTCCTGTTCATTCTCAGATGCGGCCTGGCGCAGCCTCCACGCCCTGATAACCAGGGGAGCTCCCCTGCTGTTGACTGCCTGCCTCGCGAGTCGTAGCGGAGACCTCCCCTGCGCCAGCTCCTGCGCCAGCCCTAGTGCGCCTCTTCCATGAACTGACGCATTGCGGGGCTGGCAGCAGTGTGAACCACAAGGAAAATCCCCAAAGTGCGGAATTTGGCAGCCGTGCCCACTGCCATCTCCCCACTTGCCAGCTTTACGTGCTTTCTGGTGCTCTTGTCCTGTGGCACGGTAGGGGTGAATGCCGGGTAGCGCACGTCACCAGGACGCGGACCCCTGCGCCCTCGCACAGGTGCCACCTGGTGCCACCGCAAGCTCATGGCCCAGGTATATACTTGCCTCTTCCTAAGGGGACCTGCAGACAGGGTGCTTGCCTGTACCGGTAAAACAGTTGCATCCCCACAGCATGCGCTGAGACATTGGTTCTACAGGGCGCTTAGTCCCAAGCCCTGTTCCCATGCCGCATGCTGCGGTATGCACCCAGCCGGTGGTTGGGCCCCGGCAGGTCGTCAAGTTAAGCGCTCAAGCCGTGAGTGCTGCCGATGGTGTTCCGTGCCGTTGTTCTGGTGTTACGCGTCACTGTCCACCATTACAGGTGCGCGCGTGTGCGCGCTTGCAGCCCTGTGATGCTGTGAACCGCCAGCAAATATGCAGGGCGGCATGCCGGCCCGCCTCCGGTTCTGCAACGCCTCCGCCATGCCTTCCTCAGCCTCCCGGCTGCTCCTGGCCGCACCGCTCGCCCTTCAGCTCAAGAACCCCGAATTGCCCATTCTCCACCTCGCCAAGCCCCATCCACCACCCCAACGCACTCACAAATACTCATAGCCTCACGGTGTATAATAGACATGCCTCACAGTCCCCTGCCACTGCCCCCTGCCAGCGCATACCCCCGCCAACTCCACAAACAGCCGGCGGCCGACGCACGCACATCAACTGCATGCAGCACCTGCAAAACTGCTCACCGGCCGTAACCACGCCGCCAGCCCCCTTTATCCTCATCCCAAACCGACCCAAATGCTTAAAACGCCTTGCGACCCGCGTCACAGCCCCCAGCAGCTCCCCCACTCCACCACCACCTCACCGCGCGGCTTGCCCCGGCACCGCCACCCCTTTGCTGCTGCCACTCCCGCTCCCACCCTCCGCCACCTTGGCCCCCTGCTGCGCCTCCCCCTGCTGGGCCTCGCCCTCGGCCGCCAAGATGAGTCCCGCCAGCGGCACCTTGTCGGCCTCCACGCCCTCGGGCAGCACCTCGGTGGGCATGCGCAGCGTGCTGCGCTTGGGCCGCCCCCACATGTCCAGCTCGTCCTCGATGGGCTCCACACGGGGGCGGCTGGGCTCAGTGGAGTCAGAGTAGGTCTGCGGGGCGGAGGGTACGCGCAAAACGTGAGGAAACCGTGTGAGGCTTCAGGGAAGCCCGGAAACGCGGGGGGGAAGGAGACCAGGGTGGAAGAAGGGCGCAGGGGTGGGGCCGAGTATGGGGTGGTGCACTACAGGCTGGTGAGGAGGGAAAGTGCCACGCAGGGGTGCAGGCACACCGCTGGGGCACATCGATCAGACTTCCATGCAAACGCCAGCCTCCTTGGTACGGGCGGATTGCCACCTAATGAGAGTGCTTTGGCGGTCACTCGCCAGCCGTAGAGCCCAGACCGTGACGCAGATCGTGACCCAGACCGACCCAGACCGTGACCCAGATCGTGACCCTTACCAACCAGACCGTGACCCAGACCGTGACATGCTGCTCCCTATTACGCACACGCCTGCGTTGTATTTTCGTACACCCGCCTGCGTCGTACACCCTGGACAATCCCTGCCGTACCTTGGGCGTCAGCTCGTCCACCAGCTTTACGAGAAGCGCGATCTTGTACGACAGGAAGCCGCCCAGCAGGCAGCCCTGGTGCAGCAGGTCCAGCTGGGGGCCCTGGGAGGTGGGGAAGGTACCATGCAGGAGGCAACGGGAGTTGCGAGACCTTGATGCATACCGAAAAGGTGAGTGGATGTTTAGCGCGCCCCCGGCCTAACGGCGGCTGGCAGCAGCCGTGGCCGGCACCCTACGACTGGCCCTTCTGCCCTTTGTCGACCCTGCCTGTCGACTGCGCCTGTTCCCGCCCCACACCCTGTACCAAGCTGCCGCCAGCGTCCCTGACAGGCTCCCGGGCCCTCTTTCGCCCCCAGCCGACAACCATCCTATGCCACAAGACACCGGTCCCGATCCTCTGTTGCCCTGCTGAAACGACGGCGACAGGGATAACAGCCCAACCCACTGCACCTCCCCCTCCGAGCGGTGCGACTGCCTGTGTGCTCACCTCCGGGCCCACCGCCCTGTTGTATGCTGCCGCCAGCACCGCCAGCGCCACCGGCACCAGCAGCCGCGGCCGCAGCGCCTGGCGGTAGGCGGCCAGCAGCTTGGCGGCGCGGCGGAGCCACACGTTGTCGATCTGGGGAGGGGCAGGGGCGGCGCGATGACGTAAGGTACGGAAGGAAAGAAGGTGGGTTCAGCAGTCGGACGGATTGTGGTACAGCTGGCCGCGTGGCCTGGTTGGGGGACGAGACCAAGGTCCCCATCGGTCAGCCCCTGTGCGCCCCGACCTGCCAGCTCAAGCTGCACCCTGGCTTGCCGCCAGACCATGCAACCCATGCAGGCGCGGCCACCGCCTCTGATCGCCACGGCGTGACACGGCATGCCCCAGCAGAGGGGTCCATGGCCCGTCTGGACCGCACTGGCTCCCCTAGCTGAACCGAAAGCCGGGTGCCCAGCGGATTGCTCTTGGGGCGACACCCCATCACGTTCCACCTGCCGTGACCATGTAACGCCACGGCCGTGTGGCAGCTGCTCGGCAGTCGCAGTGCTGCCCTCGACCGCATCACCATGGCCTGCAACATCGCCGCCGCCGCCCCGTCGGCCGCCGCTGCTCCCGATGCAGCTGTTGCTGTTGCTGCTGGGCTGCTGACCTGCTGCCCGCCGTTCGCCGGCCTTGGCGTGCTGCTGGGGCAGCATACTACACGGCCCTGCACCCGCGTCGCGCCCTCCAGGCCATTGCTCCACGTCATCGGGTGCCTCCTTCACAGTCGCCCCTCATCGCCCAGCAGCCCTCGTCGCTCGCCGCAACACCCCCAACGTGCCCCGCGCGTTTCCCACAAACCCGCGTGTTGCCTGTCCGCACGCTGAACACCTGGCCGAGCCCACCCAGCTCAGCTACGGTGTCAACCCGGGTACCGCGCCTGACCCCGTAACCAGTACGAGGAGCAGCCCCTGCCCGCATCCCTGCCCCACGTGCCCACCTCCCACTGCTGGGCGCCACGGTCGCACCACCTTGATCCTGCTGCCACGTCCTGTCACCCATGTTCCCCCTTCCCCTCCCTGCCAAAGTGCCCCCAAGACGCATCCATGAACCTAATGGGCATGCGCTACCCACCCGAGTCTCGCCTTCACGCCCTGCCAATGCTTGCGTCACCCTCCAGGCCTCGTCTGCTGCTTCTGCCCTCCGGCTGGCTAGGCCCCGAGGGACCACCTTGCCCACCGTTCGCGCCCCTGCCGCCGCACTCTGGGGACCACTGCACCCCCTTCCCGGACCGTCCCAGCCCGGCCACGCAGGCCACGCCGCCTCCCTACCACGTGTGCGCCGTCACGCTGGGCACCAATGTACCCACAGCCCCTGGCCGCTGGTCCTTCCCCCACGTGCACGTGCCCACCTTGTCCGCCTCCACGCTGGGCACTCGCGTGTCCCCCGTGTAGGCGTCGATATCACGGTACAGCAGCACCAGGTAGGCGTACGACGCGGCGGAGCCCAGCAGCGCGCACAGGGCAGCCTAAGGGGGGCAGGGCAGGGCAGGGCAGGGCAGGGCGGGGCAGGGGTTGAGGCGTGGGCACGGGCACGGCCGGTGTCTGCATGGGAGGTGGTTTGTGGTTGCGTTCAGTGGCCGTGTGCCGTACTGGTGGCGAACGAGGAATGGCGTGCGCGGCGTCCAAGGTTCCGGATGCCGCCACTGTTCTAGGTGGGCATGGGGAGGCGTGTGCAGTTGGGAAAGTGTCGGGGCGTTGCCTCCTCAGCGGCAGGTGGCGTGGGAGCTGGCGCCAAAAGGCCGTGCGGTGAAGCCCCGTGCATACTCCCGGGGCGCCTGGTGCGTGCCCCGCACGTGCAAGAGTAAACACGTGTTCAGTTCACTCAACCACCATTGCGGGGTCGCCCTGTTGTGCAGCGAACGTGTGTCACAGAGTGTCTGTGAAAACCCGTGACCTCTGGTGCTCAGCGGCCGTGCGGCAAGCCGCCCTTGTGCGGTGTGCAATCTCAAGAACTAGCACCCCCTCCGCTGGTACACGCCCCCATCACCGATTGGAGAACTTCATCTGGTGTCTTACCGCCTAACCCCCATCACCAGCCCGTCTGGGTGCTCACCCCTCCGTCCACCGTGAGCAGGAGGTAGGCAGCCACCACAGCCCCGCTTTTCCGTGTGTTATCCATGAGCGTGTCTTTAAACGCGGCGTACTCCTGCGGATTGTAAGAGCATTGCAACGTGTTACAAGCACATAAGGCGGGGAGGTGCATGCTTGGAGGCGAGGCTGGGGGGCCGCGAAGGCACCCACCTTCATGTACTCCTCGTCTGGGAGGCGCTGAGAAACATACTGTTGCTCAGCAGCAGCTCGGAGGCAGAGGTTCCTGCATAGCAATGCGCGAGCGACCAGCTGCGGTGATTGGGTGTGGTGTGGTGTTTGGGCCCACAGGAACGGCGGAGGCCCAGCGCCCGCTGGCAGGGGTGTTGCTTGCCACCGTCCTTACCGGGCTCGGCAGTGCGGGCGGGTCCCGGAGGACCCGCGAGGCGAGACATGCGGCACTGAATGGCATGGTCGACCAGAAGTGGAAGGCGCACAGCTGGCGCTCCTGCACAGGGCGACACGACGAGCAGACGTGCAATTGCATCCTTGGCCAAGCGCCGCCGGATCGAGAAGCCGATTACACTCCAGTTATGTTGGCTACAGTTCTCTTTGCTCGTGAAAGTAGCTGACCTGAGAATGGCGGACATGTTGCGCTTGGCCCGTGCCCAACAGACAAAGACCAGCCACAATAGAAAAGATGAGGGCCAGCGGCCCAAATGGGCACAACTTAATACCCCACTGTGAAAGAGCACAGGTGCGTGCTGCGCTGCGGGCTTTTGGGACCCATCGCGCTCCCGTACAACGCCAAGTGGCCCACTTGCCACAAGGACAACCAGCTGGGGTTTGGAGTACTACTAACCTTACCATCTACGTTAAACTACACGAGCAACGGCCCTATCCATCTTTGAGTACCAGGAACAGAAAGAGCACAGCGGATTGGCAAGGGCGACCATGGCGGAGGATGCGGCCTCTGCTAAGCCCAGCGAAGAGCTGGAAAACCGCGCATATGAAGCTCTGGAGCGGGACTTTCAGGAGGTGCGCTTCGGGCGCTAAGTTCCCGCGGACATTGCCTTCTCCTCCTGAAGCATAAATCGACGCTATTCTTGCGGTTACTCAACAAAAATATGATGCTTGTGTCGTTGCTTTATTTGGGCTGTACTCTCTTTATTACCTACTGCAGGTGCTGCAAGAACTGGTTGGCGACAAGAGCCTGGAGCGGTTTCGGATAGAATACGAAAAGCTCCATAGAGCTCTGAAGAAATCACACGGTCAGTGTCCGCTTTGGGGCTGGGCATGTTGGGTATTTGGTACTCCACGGCCCCCGCACCATCCTGCCTGGCCATCCCACGTGCGTGGGCACCACCCGCTGCAGGCGACCACCCCTTACCCTCCAACCCGTCCCATTGCAGAGAGCGAAAAGCGCCTCATCAAAAAATGCCGCGAGCTCAACGCGGAGATTGTGGCGAACGCGGCAAAGGTGCAGACCGCGCTGAAGCTGAACGAGGAGGACCTACAAACCATCACAGCGCTCAAAAAGGAGATCGAAAAGGCCTGGAAGATGGTGGACGCCAGTCACGAGAAGGAGGCCAAAGCGAAGGAGACCATCCAGCAGCTCAAAATTGAGATAGCCAACCTGACCCGGTTGGTGGAGCAGGGCGCGGGGCTTGCCATCGGCGAGGAGACGACGCTGAACGAGCTGTTGAAGCAGAAGGAGGATTTGGTCCGCGAGCGCGATGCGCAGGTGGACCAGATCATGGCGCTGCGTAGCGACCTAATGGACACTCAGGAGAAGCTGCGCGGCGCGGAGGGCGACAAGCTGCAGCTGGAGATGGACATCCAGCAGCTCAAGGACGCGGTGGCGGACCGCAAGGCGGAGGCGGAGCGGGAGATCCGCAAGAAGGAGCGCATGGAGAAGGAGATGAAGGTGCGGGGGAAGGGGGAGCGGAGGAAGGCGGAGGGGGAGGGGAGATTTGAGGTGGAGGAGATGAAGGTACGGGGGAAGCGGAGGGGAGGGGCAGGGGAGGGTGGGGGAGGGGAAGGGGAAGGGAAGGGGGTGAATGGCAGGGGAGGCGGAGGGGAGTTCGGGGCGGGGTGGGGTGGTTGCGCGCGTTATGGGTACCGTAGCGGCGGCACAGAGTGGGGGTGGTTCATGGCGAACCGACAGCCTAGGGTTGGGGCGTGCTGAAGGCAGAACGGCACGTGGGCTGCGCTCTCCGTGTGCCGGGGACTTGTTACTGGAGTTCCGGTGTGGGGGCCAGGGTGCCCCGTGTTGGGTCCCGTGCTGCCGGGAGCATTCGGGAGCGTCATGGCCCCTCACCGGGTGCTAGCTCCGAACGCCTTACTCCTAGCTTCTCGCGGTAACGACAGCACAGGGGCAGCCGCACCATGCGAGATGAGGCGGCTCCGGGAACGGCAAGCAGCAGAGATCGGCACTGGGCAGTACGACCTTCGACATTCATTCCACACCGCACCTTCGACATTCGACCTTCGACATTCATTCCACACCGCACGATAATACACCTTCGGGGCGTTGGCGTGAGGCCTGCGCGGGACACAAGGCGGGCTCCGGCAGGCAGCAGCGACAATTGCATCTGCAAAACACGTCGCACCTTCTGTTCCCAGCTACGGTAACTTGACACACGTCGCACGCGCTGGTCCCTGTGTTGCGCGTACAGGAGCTCCGGCAGCAGCTGGAGACCCGCAGCGGCGAGATCAAGCAGAAGCAGCTGCAGGTGACCGCCACGGAGGAGCAGGTGGCCAAGCTGGAGCAGATGCTGCGCGAGAGCAAGTTCGCGACGGAGAAGGTGCAGAAGGAGTACAACCTGCTCAACGAGAAGATGCAGAAGCTGCACCACGACCTGGAGGAGCAGATCCACACCAACACGCAGGTGGGGTAACCGCAAACCGGCAATGTACTGCAACTGAACACGCAAGTGGGGGTTAGGGGGCAGGGGCTGGCCCGGGAGGGTGGGCGAAGATACGGAGCTGCGGGGATGATACACACCGGCCGGGGCTGCGGGTGTGGATGCTAACGCTAGGTGCGGCAGCTAAAAGCTTGGGAACCCCGCAAACCTCCAGCCCTCCCGCCGCGCACCCTGGGCATGTCTTCAAGTTGTTTGAGTGCGCATCTGCTCACGCGGGCTCTGCCAGGACACGGCACCGCTGCACGCACGGTAACCCTGACGCTCACCCTTGCCTGCCTACCTTGCACCATTCCCCACCGCTCCCCTCTTGTCCTACCGCATAACCTCCACCCCTCTCCCCCACGCTTGCTCCACCCAGCTGCTCGCGGAGAACAGCGCCAAGCAGGTGGAGCTCAAGGTGAAGGAGGAGGAGGTGGCGGCCATAAAGCAGGAGGCGGCGCGCGTCAACAAGCTGCGCGAGCAGACGGTCAAGAAGACCAAGCAGCTGGAGGAGCAGCGCGGCGACGTGGAGAAGGAGCGCGACGCACTGCGCGCCGAGCTGGCGGCGCTGGAGCGCGACCTGGAGGCGCGGCAGAAGGAGGTGGACGCGGAGAAGAAGAAGCTGGAGGAGCTGATGCGGGAGCGGGACGTGCTCAACAAGCTGCGATCGCAGGTGGGGGGCTCGCGGGGCGTTGGGGGTTGGGGGCTGAACAGCGGTGAATGGCAGGCAAGGGGCTGGGCGGGGACCGCGGAAGGCAGAAGTGCCAAGGGGAGGGTTCGGGGCGAGGGGGTAAGGGGGGAGAGGGAGGGGGAGGCGCTGGGGGTTGGCGGGGGTGGCGTTAAGGAGCTTGGACGCGCAAAACACGTGTGAGGCAGGTAGGGGGCTGCGACTGGGGAAGTGCACAACTGCACCTGCTGCTCAGCGCCCGTGTCGCTTGGCCACTGCGGCGTAGACTTGCCTGCCCGGTCTAGCGTACCTGCGCACGCCTCTGAACCTGTGCAATTGTGCTTGCAAGGCGCGACAAACTTGCTTTACGCGCATTGTCAGGGCCCTCTCGCCGTTTGCACCCCGCGTCAGCTCGCTGTGCGTCTCGGTACGCCCCTCCCCAACGCAGGCCGAGTCCGCCACGCAGAAGCAGGTTGACATGATCAAGATCAACGAGAACACCAAGCGCAACCTGGAGCAGGAGATCCAGGGCTACAAGACGGAGGCGCAGAAGCAGTCCAAGCTCATCTACCAGCTGGAGAAGGAGCGCGAGAAGTACAGCATCGAGGCCAGCGAGGCGTCCGCCAAGTACATGCAGGTGGGGGCACGTCTACACACGCAAGAGCGTGTGATATGTGTTGAATACTGCAGATGCAGGTAAGGAGGTTTGGGGCGAAGGGCAGCGAGCAGCGAGCCGTGCGGGGGCCGGAGGTGGAGATCGAATGCGAATGCGTGGAGCAGGTAACAGTTACAGTTACAGTTACAGTTACAGACCCCGAGAGGGGCACGTCCGGAGAGCCAGGGGGCCATAAGGACGAGTAGTGTGCGGGGTGGCGGGGCTTATTCGCCACTACCCACACGCCTCACAGCCGGTCGAGCACGCCGCTGGAGGATACGATGCCTTTCTTGGTAACAGTGGCATGTGACGGGCGTCGCATTTCTGTGCATGGCTACGGCAACACAAAGTCAAGCTGTGTAAGCGCTCTGCCCTCTGGTTGCACATGCATGACCGTGGACGTGTTCTGGTAAGATCGTTGACCTCAGGCCGCTCCCGCGTCGCCACACCGTTCACCCGCTCTCGGCTGGGCATGCCGTACCCGTTCTCCCTCCGCCCTGCAGCTCACACTGGCATGCCCTCATCAGCTGCCCAGCGCCCGGCCCGCTTTCCGCCCTCCACTACCCACCCGGCGTTGCTGTCTGCCCTTCCTCCCTGCCCCGTCCCTCAATGCCCACCCTGGCCTTGCTGCTCTGCCCTTCGTCCTTGGCTTTCCGCAGGCACTGGAGGAGGTCAAGCTGCGCGAGATGGCCATCATCGACCTGCAGAAGCGTATCGCGGAGGGCGAGTCCAAGCTGAAGCAGCAGCAGAACCTGTACGAGGCGGTGCGCGCCGACCGCAACCTGTACAGCAAGAACCTGATCGAGGCGCAGGACGAGATCCAGGAGATGAAGCGCAAGTTCAAGATCATGCAGCACCAAATTGAGCAGCTCAAGGAGGAGATCAGCGCAAAGGACCTGGCGTTGCTCAAAGAGCACTTCGACCACCAGAAGGTGTGGGGGGGATGGGTGCCTGCTGCCGGCGATTGAGTACTTTGCAGTTGCAGGGGGAGCTGGGACACACGTGCTCGGCAGGTGGAGTGGAGGCCCCAGCGGGGCCGGGTTTGCGGGCCGTGCGTACTTTTCTTAACACTAGTGCTCCATAGCTGGTGGTGCATTTAGGTTGTGGTCTAGTGTCCATCTACACTCGGGGTCTCAGCGTTTAGCGGATACGGCAGGTGCTCACGTGGCCCCGTGGCCCCATCGCGCCCCCTCCGCCCCGCACAGGTGATGAAGGAGAAGGAGAGCCTGCGCATGGAGCTGGACAAGAGCAAGAGCCAGATCAAGGAGGCGGACGCGGCAATCTCGTCGCAAAAGGTAGGCTCTACGGCCCCGGCGGCGGGACTCGTGCGCAGGCGCACACCTTCATCAGCCGCGTACCCATGGCCACCTCACCTGCGAACGCCCAGGGTGTGACACAGCGCCCCAGCAAACACAAGCTCCACACCCTGCTCGCCCTCCCTGCTCTAGTCCTGCCTCTTCCTCCATCGCCCCGGCCTCAACCCGCACCCATCCCTTCACTCCCGGCACTCTCCCTCTTCCCCATCCTTCCCTCCCACCACAGGCGGAGATCGAGAAGCTCAACCACATCATCAACGAGGCCGACCAGGAGCGCATCCGCCAGAAGAAGGAGTACGACATCGTGGTCAACGAGCGGGACATCCTGGGCACGCAGCTCATCCGGCGCAACGACGAACTGGCGCTGCTGTACGAGAAGATCAAGATCCAGCAGTCCACGCTGTCCAAGGGCCAGATCCAGTACCGCGACCGCCTCAACGAGATCCGCGTCCTCAAGATCAAGCTGGCCGACCTCAAGCGCGAGCTGCACATCCTCAAGTCCAGCGTGGCAAACATCGACGTGCTGAAGCGGGAGGTGCACCAGCTGGGCCGCGAGCTGCTGCAGGTGGGTTGGAGCTTAGAGGTGTACTGTACTACGCGCGTTGCGCGTTTGGTACTGGTGCCGGGTTGCAACCACGGTCCAGTCTTCCAGGTTGGGCCCACCGGTGCGAATGTGTCTCACGGCGTGTGCGCCAGCATGGCAACCTCCCGTTCGCACGGTGTCCGGCCCTCCTCATCCCTCTCCCTGCTCAACCGCGGAAACCGTTCCCTCCCGCAGCGTGTCGGTGCATCCCTGTCGTTGCCCTCACTCCCGACGCCTTCCCGCCCCTACCTGCCCCAGCTCGTCTTTTTGCAAACTTCGTCTGTTGTCCCACGCGTGCCCCTCCTGTGGCAATTCCACCACCCCGTAGGAGCGCACTCAGCCTGTCAGTACCTCCGTGTCCGTCGCTCACTCCCTAGACCTGTCCGCACACCTTGCCCCACCCCCGCAGGAGCGCACCAAGGTCAAGGCGCTGAGCGAGGAGCTGGAGAACCCGCTCAACGTGCACCGCTGGCGCAAGCTGGAGGGCTCCGACCCCGGCACCTACGAGATGATCCAGAAGATCCAGACGCTGCAGAAGCGGCTCATCACCAAGACGGAGGAGGTGGTGGAAAAGGACCTGCTCATCCAGGAGAAGGAGAAGCTGTACATGGAGCTCAAGAACATCCTGGCGAGGCAGCCGGGGCCGGAGGTGGCGGAGCAGCTCAGCATATACCAGGTAGGAAGGAAACACCGGGGGTGCAGGTAGCAGGGCTGCGCCTGGTTACGGCGTGCAGGGTGTGTGGACGCGCTTGCAGTGCGTTTGGTTTGTTGAGATTCGTTGATACCTGGGTGTGCAGTTGCTGTAAGCGCCAGGTCTCCTGCGGCGTTTATGAAGGCTCGTCTGCTGGTTGACAGTAAGCGTAATGTGCTGACGCTTCGACGCCCGCTTCCTCCTTGCTCCTTCCCAGGCCAACCTGCGCGAGAAGACCAAGCAGATGAAGGCCATGGCGTCGGAGCTCAACATGTACCAGGCGCAGGTCAACGAGTACAAGTACGAGATCGAGCGGTTGGTGCGCGAGCTGAACGAGATGAAGCGGAAGTACTTTGAGGGCAAGCGCCGCGAGCAGCAGGAGCGGGAACGGACCATCAAGGCGCCCGTGCCCGCCGCGCCGTCGGCCAGCCAGCCGCGCTTCACCGGGGGAGGCTTCTCACTGGCGCAGTAGTTTGGATGCTGCTGCTGCGTGGGGGGGCTGCGCGTGGAGGGGCTGGGGGCAGGGGAGATGCGCTGGGGTGGCGCCGGTAAGGGTGCAATGCTGTGCGCGGGGGACTGGAAGGTGAGCACTGTTGCGTGGGGCAGCGGAAGCATTGTGAGGCCAGGGCGGGCGGTTGCTTTGGGAGCATTACGAGTTTGGCAATGCTTCCTGTGCCTTATAGCCGGAATTCGCGCGGAGGCCCCCCGTGGGTTTGTTACAAAGTGCGTCTGTGTTTGTGTCGCAGTCCCACGCATCCGTGACATGGGCTGCCTGCTGTGTGGCCCTCGGTGCCGTGGGGGCGAATCCCCTTTGCATGCTGCATGTGCATACCACATCTGACCCTGACGAGCAGGACTGGTGGATGCGTGCAGCCTGGTGCAGCCGGACAAACGGAGTTCGCTGCTGCGCTTGAGGACGTAGACCCTTGTACTGTACCGTAACGGCCTTGCTGAGAAGCAAGGCAGGAAGCACGGCCCCTGGTCGGGGCACAAAGGCATGTGGTGGCTCCGTGGCGGTGGTGAAGACTTCGTAGGAGCTGCAGACCTGGAGTGCGTTGCGTGGGCCTCGGCAGGCCCAGATCCCAACCTATGGTGTGGTCTCTGCTGCGAGGCAGCTTGTGTGCTTGCTGCTTGGACGTTCCCTTGCGGAGGTTGGGGCTGCGGAGACCCCGGTTTGTACCAGTTCCAACTCTGAAGGCTGCTGGAATGAGCACACGGTTTGCCTTGGCTTTGCAGCAACCAAGGAACTGCAACAAGTGGCCTGGCCGGCATAGGGCCCTAGCGAGTAGGCGCCCCACAAAATTGCTAGCCTGTCCTTGGCTCTACGCTGCTGTACGACTTCCCGTCGTCCTGTTACAGTCGGGGCACCAGCTCCAGTTCTCAAGCACCAGGACATTAGATAAACGGCCACCCCCACGAGAGCTTGACAGCTTACCCTGGCTTAACAAACCAGGCTGTGGAGCGGCCCTGCCCTTGGGTTCAAGTTGCGTGCGGCAAAGCAGTGACACGGTTCTGCACGTGGCACAAGGTCCGAATGGAAGGACACATCGGAATACGGTACTGTATCTCTGACAGAGAAACTCGGTCTTGCTGCTTGCGGCCTTGGTGCTTCAGAGTGACGTGATGGCGGCACGGGGGCTGCCCACGGGGGCTGCCGTACTGCATGCACATGGCCGGTGGACGAGCCCCCTTGCCCTTACAGTGTGCTGCTGCCTAGTACTTACCGTAAGATCCCATTCAACGTTGTCTCACTGCCAGCTGCTCATCCGCTTTAAAGCCATGCAAGCCTTGTAGCAAAGCACGAGAGGAGGCCACACTGATGAGCGTCCACGCCCTTCCGGAAGGAGTCTTACTGGTGAGCCGTTCTCGTGTATCGAGCTCCTTACCCGCTGAATTCGGGCTCTTTATACTTGCCTCCGTTACTTGGTGACGCGCAGCGCATCGCTGAGCACTTGCCAACAAGCAGCGTGGCGAAATGCCGTCTCGTCTGCATGCGATGGCGCGACACCTTCATCCTGGCTATTCGGAACCGACATATCTGCGCCCTTCTGTCGCCTGCCCAAACCGAAAAAGTCGCCAGCTGTCTGCCTGGGCTGCAAAACGTGTTCCTCGACGCGCGATGGAGTCCTCCGGGGCCTCACCTTGCAGCTCTGGCCAGAGCTGGCAGGCCCCTGACCCACATCTCTCTTACCCTACCCGACCTCCACAAATCCCTCCCCGACTTGACCATACGCAGCTGCGCTGACACATGCAGCTACCTTCCAGAGCTTCCCGCCCTTCGCTCGGTCTGCCTGTCGTTCCTACAAGCGGACGTCGGAGCCACAGCTGCAGCTGCATGGGCTGCGGCACCACCTCCGTCTCACCGTACGCAAACGGTTCCAAGCCCACAACAGGATACCGCCACCTCCCTTGGATGCCCGTACGCCTGCCTTCTGGCGTCGCTGTCGCAACTCACAGCTCTAACACACCTGGCGCTAGTAGGCTTGCCGTACCAACATCTGCATGCTGTACCCTGGCGGGAGCTAATACACCTGCAGATCCTGGACCTGCAGCTAAGCCACAGCTGCTGTAGCTCTGCGTGCAGCTCCGTCAGCGCAAGCGCCGGTGCAGCCGAGGGACGTGGCCGCAGCAACCTCGCTCCAGAAGGCCACCAGGTGAATGCACAAGCGGTGTTCCGTGGTGCACCAGCGGTGGGACCTGGGGAGGCGACGGCTGGCCAAGATGCAGCAGCAGGACCTCGTTCTGGAGCTGATGCATCTCCTGCGGCGACAGCAAGCCAGCAGCACGCGCCAAAGGCGGCGGAGGGAAGTGCGGGGGCAGGAGAGGAGCCTGGCCGGTCATTGGGCCCAGCCGAGGCGGCGCGCTGGCTGCTGCGGCAGCTGCCCTCACGCACGGCGGTGCGTCTGGGTGGTCTGCCCAGCCCCTCAGATGACCCACGGGTCGGGGAGCTGCTGCGGGAGCTGACCGCAACGGTAACGGTAACCGATTCCACAACCGCTGCAGCAACTGCAGCAGCGGCGGCGCTTCCCGGGCGGCCTTGGCAGCTGGTCTTTGACGCGGCAGCGGATGACTGTGACTACTTAATGCAGGCGGCAGGCGGTGCGGAAGGTGGCTGCTGGGTGGGGATGGGGAAAGCTGGCAGGGTGGGTGTCAGCGGGGCAGTGCAAGGCGAGGCGGATGCGGATGGTGGGCGCTGGGGGCTGGAGGCGGGAGGTGGAGGTGGAGGAAGCTGGGCGGGTGGGGCCCGTGTGGGAGATGCACGGAGCAAGGGTTGCTCTGGCGTGGGGGTCCGGGTCATGGTGGTTGCGGAGGAGACGGACTCGGAGGGCGAGGACGAAGACAGCGGTGGTGAGCCCGAGGCAAGCAGCAGCAGCAGCAGCCGCGGTGGCAGCCCACATATCAACAGCTGCAACAGCAGCAGCAGCAGCGGCAGCAGAAGCATAGCCGACGATGGAGATGGTGACAGTAATGGTACGGTGGGCAGCGTGGAAGAGAACGATGGTGGCAGCGACAGCAGCGATGGACTGGACAGCGGTGTGGGGAGAAGCGAGGAGGGGACGGGGGGAGCAGGGGCAAGGGATGCAAGGGCTGGGGGCGGAAACGAAGAGCGTGTGCATGCAGCCAACCGCACTGCCACGGCAGACGGCAACATGGAGACACAGTGTGGGTTAACGGACGACGTCATGTGTGCCGTGGAAGAGCTGCTCGACGCTCACGGCTCGCGGCTGGAGTGCAGGGGAGATCCCAACGGCAGCGGGGGCGGTAGCCGCGGCTGCACCAGCAGCGGCGGAAGTGTGCAGCAGCAGCAGCAGGGTGCTATTCGTGAGCCTATGCAGTGCCACATCGGCAGCAGCAAGCACAAAGGACCTGCCAAGCACCTGGCACCTGTGTGGGTAACCTCCCTGCACCTGGTGCTGTGCCGCGAGGCCACCAGCAAGCCCCTGGTTCTGCACCTGCGGCAGCTGCCGCAGCTAACACACCTGACGCTCCGGCTGTTCTGCGACACAGCGTCCTGTAGCTTCAGCCGCGGCTGCCCTCTGCTGCTGGGAGGCCTGTCCGACCTGCGCTGCCTGCGCCTGCTACCCAGCGAGGCGGCGGCCCCGCCCCTGGAGCTCAGTGCGCGTGTGTTAGGGCGGCTGGCTGTGGCGGCGCCCTTGCTGACCTGCTTAGTTGTGGACGGCGCGGTGCTCCCAGCTCCAGCGACCGTGGATCAGGACGGCGGTGGAGGCCAAGGTGCAAGGTGGGCAGGCCGGCAGCGGCTATCGAGCGTGGGTGAAACTAATACAGTGGAACCTGTATGCACGCCGCACGAAAAGTTGGTTTTCAGCTAAGTAAAGTAACGAGTAAAGTAACGAGGACAAAGGCTCCATAATTGACGCTTGCTGCGTGGTGCGCACCACCGCAGGCCCGGAGCCAGGTTGGCCGGGACCCGCCCTCCATCGATGGCGGACCTGTTCTTCAGCGGGGGCTACGCCCGCCCGCCCTGCTGCGCTGGCAACTGCTGCGGCGGCGGTGGCGGCGGCGGCGGTCGTGCAGGCTGCTGCAGCAGCTGCAGCCCGGACTGCCTGTGCGCGCTGGGCTCGCTGCGGCGGCTGCGGCAGCTGCACCTGGGGCTGCTGCAGAACTGCCGCCCGCCGCGCTACAGCCGCCGCGTGTGCCTGGCGTGGCTGCCGACAGCGCTGACCTCCCTGGAGTTGGAGAACGTTGACCTTCACGTGGGGGCAGTGGGGGCAGCAGCAGCGGAGACAGAGGCGGCGCCTGCAGCAGGGTCTGGTGGAGGCAGCACTGGAGGGGGCAGCGGCAAGAGCCAGGGCGGCGGCAAGAAGCCGAACGTATTTGCCCTTCTCAATAGGCCCGCCGGCGAGGTGAGCGGCGCGCAGAGGATGGACAGTGTTGACATTGCAGCGGCTTCGGCCAGCGATGCAAGCGCCGGCACGGACACCACGGCGTCAGGTCCACACGCCAAAGGTTGCTCCCTGGTGCACCTGTCCCGCCTTCAGCTGCGCGCCTGCCAGCTACTGCCCCTTGGCTCGCAGCTGCTGCCCGCGCTGTCACCGTGCAGTGGGCTAACACACCTGGAGCTGTGCGGCATCGGGCTGCTGCCCCCGCTGCCTGCCCTAGCAGCTGCCTGGCCCGAGCTCGCACACCTGCACGTGGACTGGTCCGCCGATGTGAAGGACCTGGCCGCAGTACTCAAGGCCCAGGCTGCCACCCCGGCACCTCCACGCGTTGGACCTAGCCCCCGGACAGCAGCGCTAACCCACCCTGTGGTAGGTCCAGCAGCAGGTATTGCGGCGGGGGAGCAGGCTGTCCGCATCAGCGACACGGCTGTGGGCCGCCCACGTGCCGTGCCCCCCGCGCTGCCGGCATCGTACAGCTTCACGCACCTGTCGTCGCTGCAGCAGCTGCGATCGCTGTCGTGGAGGGCGCCGCTCCTGTCCAGCAGCGTCAGCCCGCAGCAGATCGCGGCCCTGTCGTACCTGCCACGGCTCCGGAACCTGGACGTGCACCTGGGCCTGGACCACGTGGTCACGCCGGGGGAGCTGGCGGAAGCTGTACGGCAGCTGACGGGGCTGACGCGGCTGGCCGTTACGACGGGCCACGGGCCGTGTCGGGCGGCGGCGGTGGCGGGGTCGGTGGTGGCGGCGGCGGGGCCCGGGGCGGCGGGGTCGGGGGCTGGGGCTGGGACGGCTGGGGCTGGAGGGTTGCTGACGGCGCGGCTGGCCGAGGCACTGCCGCACACGGTGGTGGTGTTGCGCAGGGACTAGCGTGCAAGGCACTGCGCGTGCACAGAACGCAAGAGGAAAACTATGAGCGGATGTTAACGAGGGGTTGTGATCTTACTAGCAGTCCTGACTAGCTGTTATGCTGTTGGTGTCCCAAAAGAGTCCGGGGTGCGCTGGGTTTGGACGTTTGGTGGTGTTGGTGCTTGCCTGTGCTGGTCGGGCTTTGAGGTCCCGCTGGCCTGTCCTCTCCCGTCTCTTCACCTGAAAACCTTTCCACAGAAAAAAAAAGTGCTGTTGCGCGCGGCTGTTGCTGTGATACGAGCGCAGCGCTGCGCTGGCGGAAGTCGATGTGCGTGCGTGGCCTTCCGGGCCCATGAGTCAGGCGTCCACGAGTCCTGCTGCAACAGGTGTGTAGCTGAACGCGGTGCAGGCTGCAGGGACAGCCGCAAAGTGTCTGTGCCGGATGCGACGACAGGGGCAACGACGTGAAGGGGTCAGTGCCGACTCCGCTGAGTGCTGATCCCCGTTTCACGGTACCCTGTTGTATCTTGGCTGAGTGGTGAAGTGGTGAGTGATGCTTTATTATTGGCGCCTGACTCGTCACGGCTGGGGGCCACGAGACCTTACATGCCAGAGACGCTCAGTATGTATGTATGGTTTTACAGTACAGCTCAGTGCCTTACGCCAGGGGAGCTCCCCAGCCTTACGCTATTTTCCAAGCATTCAAATGTCCTCGCCAGTGAGCAGGGCTGCTAAGTCCTAATGCTGCATATTCACCATCGTTGAACCACCGGCCCGTGTAACGTGTAGATTCAAGTTGGCACCGGTAACAGCACCGTACAGCACCGATTCAGCGGGCCGCTGGATGCAATGCCCACAGACGCGTGCTCTGCGCGCGCAGGTAGCGCACGTCCCAGACACGCTGCCCCCTGTTACAAGCATGCAAACCTTCAAGGGAGACGTCCGTCATATCCGCAGCACCGCTACGTACCAAAGTTATTGCCGCTACAGTACGGCAGCAGACGCTTCCGTACAGCAACAGACGGTCCGTACTGGTGTTAGCCTCGCTCGCTTCCTGGCCGTCTATGGTCTAAACTCAGTTTCCAAGCCCATGTCTTGCCCACTCAGAGAACAACATCCCTTCGCAGGTATACGGACGAACGCCACTGCACCAGTGCGCACGTGCAATCCATGCAGTTCGCTCATTGCACGCACAGTCCGCAACATCCTGACGTGCGTGTCCTGCTCAGACTGCCCCTCCACCTGCATCTGGGTATGCTGTAGGCCGTGCACAACGTCCAGCATATCCCATGACGGACATGGCCGTGGTACGTTCCGCCCACGTGCCGAGCGCCGTCCCATCCTGCCGCGCCTGCCAGCCCTCTTGGGGACAACCTATGTCCAACTACTGCTCAGCAGTCAGTGCTCATTCAATGCAGTCCAATATGCATATTAATGCATTCACGTTCATTGCACGGTGCATGCTTCAGTTGCCGGGGTCAACACCTACGTCCCTAGGAGGTCCTACCGCGTGGGTGGTAAGCCACCGCCACCACCAGAGCCCCTTATGCTCCCCTCCCAGCGTGAAGGCATGCCAAGGGAATTGCCGCTTATCTTACTGGTTCCGCTGCTCACTCCCTGCTGGGTGCCACGAGCGCAGCGCGTGTCTTATGTAACAGGGGCAAGAGCTCCCGGTTGAGGCTGGTCACTTTGTAGCTAGCCAGTCCCTCCAGCACCTCGCGATTGTCGAACATCAAGTACTTCATCGTTTGAAGCGTGGAGATGGTCACGCGTTTGGATTTGACCGGCTCCTCCTCGGTTGGGTACCCCAAAATGGCACGCATCCGCTGAAAGCGCTCTGGATCGCGCAGCGCCAACTTAGAGCCATGACGTGCTGGCCTCAAGCGCCTCCTTCCCATTCCCTCTGACGGAGCACCATCCTCTCCTGCGCGAAGTAAGCGATAGTCAAGTTGTATTGAGGGAAAGACAGAGGCTCAGGTAAAGCCCCTTGCCCGCTATGCTGACCTTGGTTAGCGTATCCTCTGTTGCCAATGGTTGCTGGGCCTGCAAGACCAGATAGGGCTGCCCAAGGCGCAGCCGATGTTGACCCGCAGACGCAACTCGTCCCGAGGGCTCGGGCTAACAGCAATGGAGCCGACATGATAGCAAAATAACTTGAGCGCGTTATCCTACTTGATTCATTCTGTCAGCTGCGTGCCATAAGATGGCATAGTCCTGTAAACGGCACCGGCCAACCGGCCCGTCGCAGCCACGTGCCGAGGTGTACCAGGACCTGCAGCCCTTAACTGTCTAACGGTAAGCCGGATGGGAGCTGTGCGTGTGCATGACTGAAGGATAGACGTAACCAGAATGTAACAGGAACAAGGAGGCCAGACGCGCTAAGTCTGAGAGCTGATCCCTTGACGCATTGACGCCCCCTGTGAGCCAGCTCCCCTGCTGTGAGCACCAGCAGGCACTGCAGGGGAGCCGTTCCAGTGATCCACAGAGCTCCTTCCCGGGCCGTGGCGCCACTGAGCGCCTTCCCCAGCCATGTTGCCATGCCCATAGCCTCTGTAGTGATTCTGCTGGCGGACGGAAGTACCGTGCCGTAAGGCGGCTGCAGACACGTGGACAAGCAGTGGTGTCCTCGCTCCTGTAACAACGGCGTCGAATCCAGTGTCATGGATAAAAGTATTGGGGGGAACAAGAAAGCAGTAACGCGAATAGGTGGTAGTGGTTGTAGTAGTCATGGCAACCGTTTGGTAAGCTAATAGCGACCCACTGAGAAACATATTTGGGGGGGGTTCCTAGCGGGCATAAGATAACCTTGCTGCCTGCTTTGGTTTCAGTCAGAAACCCCTTCCTGTGGGACATAAACAAACCCACTTGGAGATTGGCTGTAAACGACCAGAAGACCTTATGTATACGACAGTGCCCTGAGCAATGACCACGCTGGACAAGCAGTAATGCTCCACTTTGGCAATCAACAGCAAGGAATGGTAACGCAAGCACAACGCGGCGTGTTGCAGCAAGCAGCAGCAAGTACCCCTGCCTGGTTCCTGCACTTGTGCTAGCACACGAGAAGCCACGGTCATGGCATTACAGTCGGCCGTGCAAGCATGCCCACACTACCGGTACGTGCGCGTGCCATGGGCCTGTGGCATCAACAACGGGTCTGCAAGTGTCCCCGTAGCGACGTATAATCTCATACGACATTAAGTCACACGCAACACCAGTCAGGGCTACGGAAGGTGATAGGTTCAGGGTGGTCATCTCAACCCTTCTTTCGTGCTTAACGAGGTCAGTAGTACAGCACGAACAACTGCTTCAACGTTGCAGCGCACGTTGACACATTGCGGTGTAAAAGTCTTAAGAAGCAGCAAGCCACGCTGAAAGAAAGCGACTTTGGCTATGAATGAGCAAATCGCCATAACACAACACAACACGTGTGCGCAGGCTGGCGCACGCTCAACACACTCGCACGTACATTTATTATTTATCGTCTATCAGCGTATGGGTAAACCGCAGACATACAACGCGCATCAGACTCTGATGCATGAAGAAAAAGAGACATGTGATTAAGCACGCTGGACATAATTTGCCCTCATTTGAGTCTGACTGCCCGAGTTTGCATCGGGCCCGGGCAGCGGAAGACTGACCCGGCTTTGGTTCAACTGGTACGACGTCAGCATGGATCCGATAATTGCAAGGGCTACAACTGTCTCACTCCAACATCGCCGTGACTACCCTGTCCACGTACACCGCGTGCTGCTCACGCGTACGGCATGACTCGCTCGCCCTTGCCGCCCTCCTGCTCCGACGCCTCCTCCGGCCCCGGCACAGCACCAATTACGTACAGCAGCACCATCACCGCCCGCACAGCCTCCAAAGCCACCACACCAAACGCACACGCAAACAGCGCTGCAATGGCCACGGCCACAGGCGTGGGGTTGAAGCTGGCGCCCGCCTGCTTCGCCAAGACCATGACCACCAGCACCACCTCCCCTAGGCTAATACACACCTCCAGCCCCCACACCAGCCAGCTGGCGAACGGCCGCACGCCCACCGTGTAACCCACCCACGCCACCTGCAGCACCAGCACCGCGATGCACTGCGGCAGGGAGCCCCCTTCCACGTGCGCAGCTCCGTACCCGAGCACGCCCGCCAGCAACAGCAACCGCAGCAGGCTCAGCACGTTGGCCAGCAGGTGCCTCCGCCGCGTGCGCTTAGCCACGGACTCGTCCGTGGACCCCACCAGCTCCGCCACAAGCCACCCGTGCGCCGCACAGAACGAAGACCGCTCCAACGACACCGGCTGGCCACCAGCGCGCCGCAGACCCCCACGTGAGGTGAAAGCAAAGCCGCCACCCCCCGCCCCTCCGACACCGCCATGGAGCCCTGCAGCTCCGTCGTAGCTGTGCCCACGGTTTCGGAGCCCCTTGCGCTGCGCCAGCCACCTTTGTGACCCAGGCGGCGGGTGCAGCCACGCCGCCAGCCCGCCATCTGACGTCACGGACCGCCGCTTGCCGATGCCACCGTCGTCCGCCCCGGCATCGTACGACCCGGCGGCGTCCTGCCGTACGCCCGGTACGTAGCCAGGAATGGGCCGGTCGGTCAGGGGAGCCTCCGGCAGGCGTCGCGCCTCGCGAACACGTGACACGCGCTGCTTGCGAGCGACCCGTGGGTCGGAGGGCTCCCCTGCTAGCTGGTTGCTGGCCTCAGCCACGGGGCCTGGGCCGCTTGGGCCTGCGCCATCGTTTCCATGCAACGAGGAGACCTCGGAGAACGTTGCCTGTCCCTGCTGCAGCTGGTGACGGATGCCGCGCACAGACACGTCGCGGTCCAGGGGGTAGTGCCTTAGCGGCTGGGCGGAGGCGGCTGCGCGTCCAGGGCTGTTGCTTGGCTCCTGCCTTGAGGGCGCTTCGCTGGCCTCGATGCTGGCCACGGACCGCGCGCTCGTCGACGAGGCACGGCCCAGCAAAGACACCGGGTCGTGTGGCTCGTGCAAACCGTGTGCGTGATGGTGCGGGTGGGGTTGCTGGTGCAGGGGGCGGTGCAGGCTAGGTCCACGGCGCGGGGAGGCGGTACCGGAAATGAGTGGGGACCCGGGGCGGTAGGGGCTGATGGTGCCGGCCACTGGTCCGGCTGCGTGCAGGGCGGTCGGACCCGTGCCCATGCTGGTGCCAGTGGAGCGTGCCGGCGAGGACACGTGGTGAGGCGACGCGTCACTGTCGCCCTCGCCGGGCAGCCGTCGGGAGGGCTCCGACCACACGCCGGCAGGGGGCAGCAGCGCGCCGCCAGCGCTGCGAGACGGAGATGCGCCCGGCGGCAGCCGTCCGGAGCGTCCACGCGGCGCCAGCGGGCTGTGCGGCGCGTCCAACAGCAGCAGTGAGCGGCGCCGTTTGCTGCTGCTACCGCGGACACCGCCAGCGCTGCTGCTGCCCGGCTGCCCTGCTGGCTCATCCGTCTCCGACGAAGTGGCCACCTCAGCCTGCGACCTCTGCACCCGTAGGGGCGCCAGGCGCGGGGATCCCATCGCCTCCTCCATCCCACCAGTCGCCTTGCCGTCCGTACGCAAGGGAACACCCCCCTCCTCCACACCCTCACCCACCGCCCCGGCCTGGGCAACCACGGCCCGGGCGGTGGGGCTGAGGGAGCTCCAGGAGTGGGAGCGGCCCCGCATCAGCCGCCGGGGCCCGCTGCCCGTGCGGCCGCCGCTGCCCGCGGGCATACGGGCCTCCTCCCGCACCGCAGACTCACTGCCGCGGTGGCCAGGCCGCGCAAATGGGGAGCTGGGCGACGGCGGGGCCAGCGGCGGTGCAGGCGGCGGCGCGGGAGGCGGTGGCATGGGGGCGTTGGGTGGCGGCGGCATGGCGACGGGGGGCGGCGTCCTGCGGGCTGGGGAACGAGGGTAAGGCGGTGGGTACTGTGGGGGCTGCAGGGCCTGTCGCGGGGGCATCTGCCACGGCACGGGGGGCGGGGGGATCATGGCGCCAGGAGCAGGTGGAAGCGCGGGGCCCTGCTCAATCTCCACCATGGGCAGGGGCTGGAATGGGGCTGGGGGCAGGCGGCCGGCCGACATGGGGGAGCGGGGCACGAAGAGGGCGGGCTGCTGCTGCGGCGGGTTGTACGGCAGGTTGGTGACGTCAAGCGGGCCGGGAGGTGGGGCTGCGTACGACATGGTGGCGCCCTGCGGGGGCGGCGGCGGTAGGTACGGCTCTGGCGGCGGCGGGGGAGGCTGCTCCGGGGCCACGCGGTTGGAGGGCGTGCGGAGGGAGGTTTCGGAGCCGCGGCTGTTGGGCGGTACGCCGGCCCATGGGTCCGTCTTGGACGAGACAGTGACAGGCAGCTGTGGGGAAGCAAGGTGGAAGCACGGGATGAGACAGTGAGCGTCAATGGAGATGAGCTTGTAGGCACCATCGCAGGCGGCCCACAGTTCTTGTCACTACCAAGGCCAAGGAACCACAGCTGGACTGGGTCGCAAGGCACCGCCCGACAGCGTACCTTGCGCATTGCCGTGACCAGCACCACCACCGCCATCCACCCCACAGCCAGCAGCGCCAGGCCGCCGCCCGCAGCCAGCATCAGCACCACGGCGCCCGGCAGCTCTGCGCCGCCGCTGGTCTCGTAGCCCAGCAGGCGAGACGCGTTGAACACCAGCGCGGGGCACACTACCCACAGCGCCACCAGCAGCAGCTGCGGCCAGGCCGTGTACAGGCTGTAGCCCATGAGCCGCATCTCCCGGTCCGTGACACACACCACGACTGCAGGGTGGGGAGAAACCAGGAGCGCAGGGGTAGGCCTGAGTCAGCAAGTGGGTCAGGCAAGCCAGCAGGCATACTAACACCTACACAACAAACTGCCGGGGCGCAGAAGAGGAACAGCAGCACCAGCGGGGCGGCGCTTTGCGCCGGTGAGCAGGCGTGCCGAGGCGTGGCAGCACACCTCCGTAACACTCAAGGCGCCACCATGGATGAGCAGCCCGTGCAACACGAAGTGCCACGTTGCGCCCTGCTGCCCTAAACACCCCAGTCCCTGGTCTCTCCGTCCTCACCCAGGTGCACCAGGGCCGCCGCTGGTAACAGGCTGAGCCCCAGCACGAAGGCGCTGGCGGCGGTGTGCCACGCGGCCCGCACCTCCCCGCGCTCGTCAGGCAGGGCCACCACGTCCCACGCCAGGGACTCCGCGGCGCGCACCAGCGTCGCCAGCGGCGCGCTGACGTTGACGTCAGCCCCCGGCGGCCACGTGGTGGCGTACGCCACGTACGGGCTGGAGCTGCCCATGCCCGCGTCCTGCAGCTGCCGGTCCAGGCTGCCACTGTAGGCCTGCCAACGGCATAGCGCAACGGGTTAGGCAGGTGAACTGGTATGCCAGTAACCGGCGCGTAGGAGAGGAGCGTGAGGGGGCGTGGTGCAGTGGTGCATGGGACAGTGCGCGGTGCCGGCACTGCGGGTGTGCCAGCGCAGCTGGTCGTGCACGGTGGCTGCTAGGTCATGGTTACATGTAGACAGTGCTCGTCAAACGAAATGGCACGTGACTACGCAGGGTCGGAATTGGGAAGGCATGCTTCGCATCAACTCTCTCGCGCTCCGGGGCCCAACCTGCAGGTACGGCGGCGGCGGCGGTGGCACCGCGCCCTCCATGGCCCGCAGCCTGTTGCTGTAGCCCTCGGCCCAGGGCGTGGCAGAGGCGGGCAGCCAGCCCAGCAGCGTCCACGACAGGCCGCCGGCCGCCTGGCGGAAGGCTGGCGGCGTGTGGAAGGCCAGGCCATCGGTGAAGGCCAGCAGCTGCAAGTGGCCCCACGAGCGCAGCAGCCCGCCCGCGCACGCCACGCTGCGCCAGCCGGGACTGAGCAGCGCGGTGGAGGCGCAGGCGGCGGCGGAGGTGGCGAGCGCGGCCACGCTGCTCCAGCGGGCGGCGGAGGCGGCGGTGGACACCACGGGGGCTGCGGGGTGGGGTAGGGGCGTAGATTCAGTCGGAGGGCGGGAGGACAGAGAGGGAAGGGTCATGAACATCTGGATAGTTCACAGGTGGGTGTTATGGGGCAAGGGTCCGTGGAGGAGTCCCTGTGGGTGTAGGTGCGAGGAGATACCACACAATGGCACGTCCATGTATCAGGCCCTTGATCATTTGTTACCCGTCCCGACCGAGCGCGACCCACATGGCACCTCCACCTCCAGCCGGTTGGACGGCAGGCCCGGGTTGCCCGCCAGGTCCGCAAACGCAAAGCTCGACAGCTGTACGGCAGCCGTCGCGCCCGCATCCCCGCGCAGCGTGATGGCCAGGCGGGCGGCCGCCTGCCGTACGACACGCAGTACGACGGCGTGCTCGGCGGCGATGTCGACGGGCGCGACGGGCAGCACGGGCTCGGAGAACTCGGCCAGGATGGTGAAGGTTGCGTCGGACAGTGTAGGCCGGTGCAGCAAGGACAGGATGCACTGGGGGTTGGTGAAGTCGGCGGTGACGTTGAAGTAGGCGGGGGAGGAGGTGGGGTCGCACGGGTCGTCACGGAGCACCAGCTCAACCGTGCCTTCGGTCAGCACCTGTGGGTGTGGGTCGCGAACGGGTGGTCACACAGGGGGCTGGTATGAGCGCACGGTGCTGCTGACGCTGTTGATAGGAATGGTCCGTCGTGCAATCGAGCACTCCAAAGAGCGCAACTGACGGGCCGCATAAGGCACGAGGCGGGGCAGGCAACATGCGCTGTGGACACGTGTGCACTTGATCCCACTCCAATGCCATGGTCAGGAGCTGCTCGAAGGAGAAGTCCCGCGCCGCACCGTTATCTTGATGCTGTACAGGGACTGGCTGCCGTCCAGGTCGCGCACTGAGCCGGCCGACACCACGCCGCGGCGGCCCACGCCCAGAACACAGCTGCAGGGGGCAGTGGGCAGAGCCAACGGGGCAGAGGATTGCGGCCAAGAGGCGGTAAAGCATGCTGGCAGTCACTGCTCATCAAGGGTGTTCTCAAGTCCGCAGCCATGGCACCGTTGTTACGGTGTGTTTTGCATTTACGCTGCGGTTACCTCCAAACCCGCACCCACCCGTAATTGCTGCCGCACGTGGCGTCCGTGAAGTTCGCGTACGGCGCCCTGTACTGCAGCACCACCGCGAACTCGTACCGCCGCACGTACGCCGGCACGTACGCCACCACCGCCGGCCGCACCGCGCAGGGCACCGCGAAAAACGAGGTGCGCACCTCCGTGGCCAGGCTGGCCACGGCGGGTGTGCCGTACAGCTCCACCAGGTGGCTGTTGGACGCGAACATCCACGACACGTCCGTGGGCTGCGCGTTGATGCGCTGCAGCAGCTGGTCCAGCAGCCCCGACCCACGGGTCGCTGGCAGCGCCAGCACCATCTCCATGGTGACGCCGCTGGGGTTGGCAACCGCCGCCAGCCCGCGGCCGCGGCCCGTGCCGATCCCTAGCCCCATGCGCGCGCGCCGCCAGCGGCGCAGCTGCCGGCGGCGGCAGTCCGCTCCCACGCATGGCGGCGGCATGCAGTCCGCCGCCGTCACCGCGACGATGCCGGCGGCGGAGGCCACCGCCTGCTGCTGGAACAGCACACGGGCCTCTTGCTGGGGCTCAGCAATATCCGTGACCGCCACGTAATCGCCGTAGTCGGAGGTGAAGGGGTCGGGGGTGAGGGAGGTGGAGGCGGGGGTGCCGTCAGGGGTCGTTGTGGTGGTTGTGGTGCTGATGAGGAGCAGCGGCTCGCTGGCGTCCGCTGTCAGGTTTGCCAGCTGGGAGGGCAGGCGCAGCGGCACGCGGCCGACGTCCCACGCGTCCCGGGCGGCGGGCGTGGTGGCTGTGGAGTCAGCTGGGGTACCGGTAGCTTGCTTGAAGCCGCCACCATCAACAGCACCAAACGCGTCTGCGGCATCGCCGTTTCCCATGTTGCCTAGTTGTTCAGCATCTGCTGAGTCGTAATCGGAGGAGGGTATCATCAGTGCATCCGCCTCCAGCAGGCTGCGGCGGCCTGCAGTAGATGTGTCTGTGGAGGGGCTGGGTGCGGGGGACGTGAACACGTCTGCTGTCGCCGCTCCGCACAGCACGCGCGGCACGGCCACGGAGGCCAGGTCTGTGCCTATGGCTGCGGCCACGGCGCTGCGGGCGTCCAGCAGCACCTGCTGCTGCAGGAAGGAGTCGCGGTTGAGCTCCTCGCAGTCCATCAGCGGCCAGGCCACGTACCTGTGGGTTGAGTTGGGTTGGGTGGGGTTTGGTGGGGTGGGGTGCAGGGATGGGGCGCATGGGTGGGGGGCACGGGTGGGGCACACAGGGTCGCCAACGGCACGTGGACGCGTCGGGTGTGAGCACGTGGGAAGCGACAGGGCAGTGGGATGTGTTCGTGTAAGCAAAAGTGCAGAAACATGGTCAGGCAGAAGCTCGGTGGCGAGTAAGTATCCAGAGAAGTCACGTGCAGGGAACGGGGCCTGTGCCCTGCCCGTCCTATATCAGTACCCACATGGTGACCAGCTGCCTGGCGCTTGCGGGCATGAATGGCGGAGGCATGGCCGGTGGTGCGGGAGGGGGCAGCATGGGCGGTGGGGAGGGTGGTGTGGGCGGTAGCGGGGAAGGGGGTGGCGATGGTGGCTCGGGCGAAGGAGGATCCGGAGACGGGGGCGCAGGGGGTAGCGGAGGAGGGGATGGCGGTTCTGGCGGCGGAGGCGGAGGAGGAGGTGGCGCGTCTGGGAGGAGCGGAGGTGGTGCGGGGCTCGGGGGTGGGTCCGGTGGGCTGGGCGATGGCGGCGCGGGTGAGGGCGGCTCTGGCGAAGGCGGATGGGGACTGGGCGGTTCTGGTGACGGAGGGCGTGGTGATGGGGGATAGGGAGAGGGAGGAAATGGCGGCGGCGGGCTGGGAGGGGGCGAGGGGGACGGGGGAGGGAAGGGCGGCGGTGCGCAGGCGGGCAGCGGAGGCGGCGGGACGATGGCGGTTGTCAGACCGGCAGGGACGGGCCCGCAGAGGCCAGGGTTGTCGGACAGGAAGAGGTGGGACAGGGAAGTCATACCTGTGCCCCAAGAGGCGGGTAGTGTAGACACCAGGTTGTTGTGCTGCAGGTCAAGCTCGGTCAGAGATGATAGGTCGGCCCATGCGCCAGGCAGAGTGCCGCTCAGGCTGTTGTTGCCCAGGCGCAGCACGGACAGCTGGCGCAGGTTGGCCCACTCGGGCGGCAGGGCGCCGTGGAACGCGTTGTACGACAGGTCCACAAGGCGCAGGGAGGACAGGAAGCCCAACTGAGCGGGCAGCGTGCCGACCTGTGGGTGGTGGGGGCGGGGCAGGGCACGTGCGAGCGGTGCGCAACGGGAGCTTCATAGTTTCATAGTATGCGACGCAAGCAGTGCAACCTGGCAGCAGCAAGGCGTAGCGCAGATGTCTTGCTAATGTGCGCGGTCTCACCAGGTCCATGTACGACAGGTCCAGCTGGTCCACGTCGGTTCCGGAGCAGCTGACGCCCTGCCACACCGCCCCGGGAGTGCAGGGGTCGCTGCCGGGCACCCAGGCGGCCAGCTGCGGCGGCCAGGGGGAGGTGACCGCGGCCCGCAGCGCCAGAAGCACGGGCTCGGCGCCAGGGGGTGCAGGAGGCGCCGGCGGCGAGGGGGAGGGCGGCGAGGGCGGTGTGGGGGGGAGGGAGGGGGGCAGGGGCGGGGATGGGCAGGGTGAAGTGATGGCGGTGCTGGTGTAGACCACGCGGCTTGAGATGACGGCAGGGAGGGGGCCGCACATGGCGGCGTTGCCTGCGACACAGACGCCGAGCATACAAGGTAAGACCATGCACCGGTACCAATGACTGCAAACGGCTTCGTACCACATGGGCCGCAATGTGCCCTTGGCGTACAGCAGCATTCCAAGCATCATGAAGGGCGTTTTGCTGCCCACCTGCCAGAGTAAGCCGCGTGAGCCCTGTGAGGGCAGAGTACCCTGACGGGATGGTGCTCGTGAGCTGGTTGCCGCCCAGGTTGAGGGACGTGAGCTTCGTCAGAGCAGACCAGCTGGGGGGCAGCGGCCCCGTGAGGCTGTTTGGCGAGCCCAGCTGGATGGATCTGAGGTCAGTCAGCGCGCTCCACTCTGCCGGAAGGGTACCCGTCAAGCCGGACCCAAGGAAGTTGATGGATTGGAGAGACGTAACGTGGACAAGGCTGGACGGCAGCGGCACAGCAAGGAGCGGGGACGCGAACTGTACTGCGACTCCGGTGACCACGGCCGAGGCGTTGCAGGACACCCCGGCCCATCCGCTGGTGCAGGGGTCGGTGCCCTGCACCCATGTGGAGAGCATGGAAGGACTGCCGAGCTCCAGCTTGACGGCATATAAGGCATTTGATGCGGTTGGAGGCGGAGGTGGTGTGGGTGAGGGCGGGGCAGGGGGTGGCGGAGAGGGCGATGGCGGAAGAGGGGGTGCAGGAGAGGGCGGAAGCGGGCTTGGGGGCTCAGGCGATGGTGGGGAAGGGCTGGGGGGAGGGAATGAAGGGGGAGAGGGATCTGGGGGCGGTGCGGCGGGTGGTGGTGGAGGTGACGGGGGCAAAGGCGATGGGGGCTGTGGGGGTGATGGAGGATAAGGCGATGGCGGAGGCCCGGGGCACGGCGAGCCCAGGCCCGTGTTGTTGTACGTATAGGCGGCGCTGGGCACCGGCCCGCACATGAGGGTGTTGCCGCCCAGAGCCACACGCGTCAGCTGCGTCATGGCCGTCCAGCCCGCAGGCACAGGGCCCGTCAGCTGGTTGTTGCTGACGTCCAGGTTGCGCAGGGCAGCCAGTGCCGGCCACGCGCCGGGCAGCTGTCCCGCCAGCCCGTTCATGGACAGGTCCAGCCGGGTCAGCTGCGTCAGGCGGCTCCACTCGGCGTGCAGCGTGCCGCGCAGCGTGTTGTTGCCCAGCGAGATGGACTGCAGCGACGTCACAAAGCCCCAGCTGGCGGGCAGCGCGCCAGACAGCGAGCGGAACGCCAGGGACACGGACACGGGCTCGCCGTTGCCGCCCACGCACGACACGCCAGTCCACGTGGAGCTGCACGGGTGGCTGCCGCTGGTCCAGCCCACCAGGCCGGAAGGCCACGAGTCCAGCTGCGGGACGACAGACACGGGACAGGCGCACGCGTCACGCCAGCGCAAGGCAGGTCAGCGGGCGCAGCAAGAGCCGCAGGCAACTGGTTTAGCCCAACTGGGACTAGTTGTGAGACGCGTGGACTGAACTAGAAAGACCAAGGGAACAGTGAACCTCTGCAGGTTGCAGGCAGTTCCACAACAACGGTTTGATGCATAAAAGTGACGGAGGACAACGACGTTGTGTCCCCGCCTCAACTCACCGTCAGCCGCAAGTCAGCCAGCGCGTTCGACACCGACGGCGGCGGTGGGGAGGGTGGCGGCGGCGCAGGGGGCTCAGGAGATGGGGGCGGAGGCCCCGGCGGAGACGGCGGCGGGGACGGCGGCGCGGGGCACGGCGAGCCCAGCTGCGTGCCGGACGTCACCACCGGGTCGCTGGGCAGCCAGGACCCCGGCAGCGCGCCGCACATGGCCGCGTTGCTCTGCAGCACCAGCTGCGTCAGGGTCATGCCCGCAGGCCACGACGCGGGATGGTGCTGACCAGCGCGTTGCCGCCCAGGTCCAGGTCCATCAGCGAGCCCAGCGCCGACCAGCCCGCCGGCAGCAGCCCCGTCAGCTGGTTGCCCGCCAGGCTCAGGCCCTGCAGCTGCGTCATGGCGGACCAGCCCTCCGGAAGGGACGACGAGAACGCGTTGCCGTCCAGGTACAGCGTGCGCAGGCTGTGCACCTGCACCAGGCTGGGAGGCAGCGGGCCAGACAGCGACATGCCCGACAGAGACACGTCCACCACGGCGCCGCCCGCATCGCACGTCACGCCAGCCCAGCTGCCCGTGCAGGCGCTGCCGCCCGTCCAGCTGGACAGCGACGCGGGGCTGCCCAGCTCCGCCTTGACCTGCAGCAGCGCGTTGGCGGACGTGGGGGGAGACGGGGGAAGCGGGCTGGGCGGGGCAGGGGAGGGCGGAGGCGGGCTGGGAGGGAAAGGAGAGGGAGGCAAGGGTGGCGCGGGGGAGGGTGGCTCAGGGGACGGTGGAGCAGGGCTGGGTGGCAGTGGCGAAGGAGGAGGGTGAGGCGAAGGAGGGAACGGAGATGGAGGCAGCGGTGGGTCTGGCGGCGGGGGCGGGCTGGGGCACGGCGAGCCCAGGCCCGTGTTGTTGTACGTATAGGCGGCGCTGGGCACCGGCCCGCACATGAGGGTGTTGCCGCCCAGAGCCACACGCGTCAGCTGCGTCATGGCCGTCCAGCCCGCCGGCACAGGGCCCGTCAGCTGGTTGTTGCTGACGTCCAGGTTGCGCAGGGCAGCCAGTGCCGGCCACGCGCCGGGCAGCTGTCCCGCCAGCCCGTTCATGGACAGGTCCAGCCGGGTCAGCTGCGTCAGGCGGCTCCACTCGGCGTGCAGCGTGCCGCGCAGCGTGTTGTTGCCCAGCGAGATGGACTGCAGCGACGTCACGAAGCCCCAGCTGGCGGGCAGCGAGCCAGACAGCGAGCGGAACGCCAGGGACACGGACACGGGCTCGCCGTTGCCGCCCACGCACGACACGCCAGTCCACGTGGAGCTGCACGGGTGGCTGCCGCTGGTCCAGCCCACCAGGCCGGAAGGCCACGAGTCCAGCTGCGGGACGACAGACACGGGACAGGCGCACACGTCACGCCAGCGAAAGGCAGGTCAGCGGGCGCAGCAAGAGCCGCAGGCAACTGGTTTAGCCCAACTGGGACTAGTTGTGAGACGCGTGGACTGAACTAGAAAGACTAAGGAACAGTGAACCTCTGCAGGTTGCAGGCAGTTCCACAACAACGGTTTGACGCATAAAAGTGACGGAGGACAACGACGTTGTGTCCCCGCCTCAACTCACCGTCAGCCGCAAGTCAGCCAGCGCGTTCGACACCGACGGCGGCGGTGGGGAGGGTGGTGGCGGCGCAGGGGGCTCAGGAGATGGGGGCGGAGGCCCCGGCGGAGACGGCGGCGGGGACGGCGGCGCGGGGCACGGCGAGCCCAGCTGCGTGCCGGACGTCACCACCGGGTCGCTGGGCAGCCAGGACCCCGGCAGCGCGCCGCACATGGCCGCGTTGCTCTGCAGCACCAGCTGCGTCAGGGCCGTCATGCCCGCAGGCCACGACGCGGGGATGGTGCTGACCAGCGCGTTGCCGCCCAGGTCCAGGTCCATCAGCGAGCCCAGCGCCGACCAGCCCGCCGGCAGCAGCCCCGTCAGCTGGTTGCCCGCCAGGCTCAGGCCCTGCAGCTGCGTCATGGCGGACCAGCCCTCCGGAAGGGACGACGAGAACGCGTTGCCGTCCAGGTACAGCGTGCGCAGGCTGTGCACCTGCACCAGGCTGGGAGGCAGCGGGCCAGACAGCGACATGCCCGACAGAGACACGTCCACCACGGCGCCGCCCGCATCGCACGTCACGCCAGCCCAGCTGCCCGTGCAGGCGCTGCCGCCCGTCCAGCTGGACAGCAACGCGGGGCTGCCCAGCTCCGCCTTGACCTGCAGCAGCGCGTTGGCGGACGTGGGGGGGGAGACGGGGGAAGCGGGCTGGGCGGGGCAGGGGAGGGCGGTAGCGGGCTGGGAGGGAAAGGAGAGGGAGGCAAGGGTGGCTCGGGGGAGGGTGGCTCAGGGGACGGTGGAGCAGGGCTGGGTGGCAGTGGCGAAGGAGGAGGGTGAGGCGAAGGAGGGAACGGAGATGGAGGCAGCGGTGGGTCTGGCGGCGGGGGTGGGCTGGGGCACGGCGAGCCCAGGCCCGTGTTGTTGTACGTATAGGCGGCGCTGGGCACCGGCCCGCACATGAGGGTGTTGCCGCCCAGAGCCACACGCGTCAGCTGCGTCATGGCCGTCCAGCCCGCCGGCACAGGGCCCGTCAGCTGGTTGTTGCTGACGTCCAGGTTGCGCAGGGCAGCCAGTGCCGGCCACGCGCCGGGCAGCTGTCCCGCCAGCCCGTTCATGGACAGGTCCAGCCGGGTCAGCTGCGTCAGGCGGCTCCACTCGGCGTGCAGCGTGCCGCGCAGCGTGTTGTTGCCCAGCGAGATGGACTGCAGCGACGTCACGAAGCCCCAGCTGGCGGGCAGCGAGCCAGACAGCGAGCGGAACGCCAGGGACACGGACACAGGCTCGCCGTTGCCGCCCACGCACGACACGCCAGTCCACGTGGAGCTGCACGGGTGGCTGCCGCTGGTCCAGCCCACCAGGCCGGAAGGCCACGAGTCCAGCTGCGGGACGACAGACACGGGACAGGCGCACACGTCACGCCAGCGAAAGGCAGGTCAGCGGGCGCAGCAAGGCCGCAGGCAACTGGTTTAGCCCAACTGGGACTAGTTGTGAGACGCGTGGACTGAACTAGAAAGACTAAGGGAACAGTGAACCTCTGCAGGTTGCAGGCAGTTCCACAACAACGGTTTGACGCATAAAAGTGACGGAGGACAACGACGTTGTGTCCCCGCCTCAACTCACCGTCAGCCGCAAGTCAGCCAGCGCGTTCGACACCGACGGCGGCGGTGGGGAGGGTGGTGGCGGCGCAGGGGGCTCAGGAGATGGGGGCGGAGGCCCCGGCGGAGACGGCGGCGGGGGACGGCGGCGCGGGGCACGGCGAGCCCAGCTGCGTGCCGGACGTCACCACCGGGTCGCTGGGCAGCCAGGACCCCGGCAGCGCGCCGCACATGGCCGCGTTGCTCTGCAGCACCAGCTGCGTCAGGGCCGTCATGCCCGCAGGCCACGACGCGGGGATGGTGCTGACCAGCGCGTTGCCGCCCAGGTCCAGGTCCATCAGCGAGCCCAGCGCCGACCAGCCCGCCGGCAGCAGCCCCGTCAGCTGGTTGCCCGCCAGGCTCAGGCCCTGCAGCTGCGTCATGGCGGACCAGCCCTCCGGAAGGGACGACGAGAACGCGTTGCCGTCCAGGTACAGCGTGCGCAGGCTGTGCACCTGCACCAGGCTGGGAGGCAGCGGGCCAGACAGCGACATGCCCGACAGAGACACGTCCACCACGGCGCCGCCCGCATCGCACGTCACGCCAGCCCAGCTGCCCGTGCAGGCGCTGCCGCCCGTCCAGCTGGACAGCAACGCGGGGCTGCCCAGCTCCGCCTTGACCTGCAGCAGCGCGTTGGCGGACGTGGGGGGAGACGGGGGAAGCGGGCTGGGCGGGGCAGGGAGGGCGGTAGCGGGCTGGGAGGAAAGGAGAGGGAGGCAAGGGTGGCTCGGGGGAGGGTGGCTCAGGGGACGGTGGAGCAGGGCTGGGTGGCAGTGGCGAAGGAGGAGGGTGAGGCGAAGGAGGGAACGGAGATGGAGGCAGCGGTGGGTCTGGCGGCGGGGGTGGGCTGGGGCACGGCGAGCCCAGGCCCGTGTTGTTGTACGTATAGGCGGCGCTGGGCACCGGCCCGCACATGAGGGTGTTGCCGCCCAGAGCCACACGCGTCAGCTGCGTCATGGCCGTCCAGCCCGCCGGCACAGGGCCCGTCAGCTGGTTGTTGCTGACGTCCAGGTTGCGCAGGGCAGCCAGTGCCGGCCACGCGCCGGGCAGCTGTCCCGCCAGCCCGTTCATGGACAGGTCCAGCCGGGTCAGCTGCGTCAGGCGGCTCCACTCGGCGTGCAGCGTGCCGCGCAGCGTGTTGTTGCCCAGCGAGATGGACTGCAGCGACGTCACGAAGCCCCAGCTGGCGGGCAGCGAGCCAGACAGCGAGCGGAACGCCAGGGACACGGACACGGGCTCGCCGTTGCCGCCCACGCACGACACGCCAGTCCACGTGGAGCTGCACGGGTGGCTGCCGCTGGTCCAGCCCACCAGGCCGGAAGGCCACGAGTCCAGCTGCGGGACGACAGACACGGGACAGGCGCACACGTCACGCCAGCGAAAGGCAGGTCAGCGGGCGCAGCAGAGCCGCAGGCAACTGGTTTAGCCCAACTGGGACTAGTTGTGAGACGCGTGGACTGAACTAGAAAGACTAAGGGAACAGTGAACCTCTGCAGGTTGCAGGCAGTTCCACAACAACGGTTTGACGCATAAAAGTGACGGAGGACAACGACGTTGTGTCCCCGCCTCAACTCACCGTCAGCCGCAAGTCAGCCAGCGCGTTCGACACCGACGGCGGCGGTGGGGAGGGTGGTGGCGGCGCAGGGGGCTCAGGAGATGGGGGCGGAGGCCCCGGCGGAGACGGCGGCGGGGACGGCGGCGCGGGGCACGGCGAGCCCAGCTGCGTGCCGGACGTCACCACCGGGTCGCTGGGCAGCCAGGACCCCGGCAGCGCGCCGCACATGGCCGCGTTGCTCTGCAGCACCAGCTGCGTCAGGGCCGTCATGCCCGCAGGCCACGACGCGGGGATGGTGCTGACCAGCGCGTTGCCGCCCAGGTCCAGGTCCATCAGCGAGCCCAGCGCCGACCAGCCCGCCGGCAGCAGCCCGTCAGCTGGTTGCCCGCCAGGCTCAGGCCCTGCAGCTGCGTCATGGCGGACCAGCCCTCCGGAAGGGACGACGAGAACGCGTTGCCGTCCAGGTACAGCGTGCGCAGGCTGTGCACCTGCACCAGGCTGGGAGGCAGCGGGCCAGACAGCGACATGCCCGACAGAGACACGTCCACCACGGCGCCGCCCGCATCGCACGTCACGCCAGCCCAGCTGCCCGTGCAGGCGCTGCCGCCCGTCCAGCTGGACAGCAACGCGGGGCTGCCCAGCTCCGCCTTGACCTGCAGCAGCGCGTTGGCGGACGTGGGGGGAGACGGGGGAAGCGGGCTGGGCGGGGCAGGGGAGGGCGGTAGCGGGCTGGGAGGGAAAGGAGAGGGAGGCAAGGGTGGCTCGGGGGAGGGTGGCTCAGGGGACGGTGGAGCAGGGCTGGGTGGCAGTGGCGAAGGAGGAGGGTGAGGCGAAGGAGGGAACGGAGATGGAGGCAGCGGTGGGTCTGGCGGCGGGGGCGGGCTGGGGCACGGCGAGCCCAGGCCCGTGTTGTTGTACGTATAGGCGGCGCTGGGCACCGGCCCGCACATGAGGGTGTTGCCGCCCAGAGCCACACGCGTCAGCTGCGTCATGGCCGTCCAGCCCGCCGGCACAGGGCCCGTCAGCTGGTTGTTGCTGACGTCCAGGTTGCGCAGGGCAGCCAGTGCCGGCCACGCGCCGGGCAGCTGTCCCGCCAGCCCGTTCATGGACAGGTCCAGCCGGGTCAGCTGCGTCAGGCGGCTCCACTCGGCGTGCAGCGTGCCGCGCAGCGTGTTGTTGCCCAGCGAGATGGACTGCAGCGACGTCACGAAGCCCCAGCTGGCGGGCAGCGAGCCAGACAGCGAGCGGAACGCCAGGGACACGGACACGGGCTCGCCGTTGCCGCCCACGCACGACACGCCAGTCCACGTGGAGCTGCACGGGTGGCTGCCGCTGGTCCAGCCCACCAGGCCGGAAGGCCACGAGTCCAGCTGCGGGACGACAGACACGGGACAGGCGCACACGTCACGCCAGCGAAAGGCAGGTCAGCGGGCGCAGCAGAGCCGCAGGCAACTGGTTTAGCCCAACTGGGACTAGTTGTGAGACGCGTGGACTGAACTAGAAAGACTAAGGGAACAGTGAACCTCTGCAGGTTGCAGGCAGTTCCACAACAACGGTTTGACGCATCAAAGTGACGGAGGACAACGACGTTGTGTCCCCGCCTCAACTCACCGTCAGCCGCAAGTCAGCCAGCGCGTTCGACACCGACGGCGGCGGTGGGAGGGTGGTGGCGGCGCAGGGGCTCAGGAGATGGGGGCGGAGGCCCGGCGGAGAGCGGCGGCGGGGACGGCGGCGCGGGGCACGGCGAGCCCAGCTGCGTGCCGGACGTCACCACCGGGTCGCTGGGCAGCCAGGACCCCGGCAGCGCGCCGCACATGGCCGCGTTGCTCTGCAGCACCAGCTGCGTCAGGGCCGTCATGCCCGCAGGCCACGACGCGGGATGGTGCTGACCAGCGCGTTGCCGCCCAGGTCCAGGTCCATCAGCGAGCCCAGCGCCGACCAGCCCGCCGGCAGCAGCCCCGTCAGCTGGTTGCCCGCCAGGCTCAGGCCCTGCAGCTGCGTCATGGCGGACCAGCCCTCCGGAAGGGACGACGAGAACGCGTTGCCGTCCAGGTACAGCGTGCGCAGGCTGTGCACCTGCACCAGGCTGGGAGGCAGCGGGCCAGACAGCGACATGCCCGACAGAGACACGTCCACCACGGCGCCGCCCGCATCGCACGTCACGCCAGCCCAGCTGCCCGTGCAGGCGCTGCCGCCCGTCCAGCTGGACAGCAACGCGGGCTGCCCAGCTCCGCCTTGACCTGCAGCAGCGCGTTGGCGGACGTGGGGGGAGACGGGGGAAGCGGGCTGGGCGGGGCAGGGGAGGGCGGTAGCGGGCTGGGAGGGAAAGGAGAGGGAGGAGACGGCGGCTGCGGAGAAGGCGGGAAGGGCGAAGGAGGTTCCGGCGATGGCGGCTGGGGCGGCTCAGGGGATGGAGGTGAGGGTGGAAGCGGTGAAGGTGGGCTCGGTGGGAAAGGGGAAGGTGGCGCGGGGGAGGGTGGCTCAGGGGACGGCGGGGCGGGGCTGGGAGGCAGCGGGGACGGAGGAGGGCTAGGCGATGGAGGGAACGGAGATGGAGGCAGCGGCGGGTCTGGCGGCGGGGGCGGGCTGGGGCACGGCGAGCCCAGGCCCGTGTTGTTGTACGTATAGGCGGCGCTGGGCACCGGCCCGCACATGAGGGTGTTGCCGCCCAGAGCCA
Organism: Chlamydomonas sp. KOR1; assembly: GCA_036984285.1. Classification (NCBI taxonomy): domain Eukaryota; kingdom Viridiplantae; phylum Chlorophyta; class Chlorophyceae; order Chlamydomonadales; family Chlamydomonadaceae; genus Chlamydomonas; species Chlamydomonas sp. KOR1. The sequence continues at coordinate 130,005 of BQMZ01000350.1, forward strand.
CACGCGTCAGCTGCGTCATGGCCGTCCAGCCCGCCGGCACAGGGCCCGTCAGCTGGTTGTTGCTGACGTCCAGGTTGCGCAGGGCAGCCAGTGCCGGCCACGCGCCGGGCAGCTGTCCCGCCAGCCCGTTCATGGACAGGTCCAGCCGGGTCAGCTGCGTCAGGCGGCTCCACTCGGCGTGCAGCGTGCCGCGCAGCGTGTTGTTGCCCAGCGAGATGGACTGCAGCGACGTCACGAAGCCCCAGCTGGCGGGCAGCGAGCCAGACAGCGAGCGGAACGCCAGGGACACGGACACGGGCTCGCCGTTGCCGCCCACGCACGACACGCCAGTCCACGTGGAGCTGCACGGGTGGCTGCCGCTGGTCCAGCCCACCAGGCCGGAAGGCCACGAGTCCAGCTGCGGGACGACAGACACGGGACAGGCGCACACGGCACGCAAGCGAAAGGCAGGTCAGCGGGCGCAGCAAGAGCCGCAGGCAACTGGTTTAGCCCAACTGTGACTATTTGTGAGACGCGTGGACTGAACTAGAAAGACCAAGGGAACAGTGAACCTCTGCAGGTTGCAGGCAGTTCCACAACAACGGTTTGATGCATAAAAGTGACGGAGGACAACGACGTTGTGTCCCCTCAACTCACCGTCAGCCGCAAGTCAGCCAGCGCGTTCGACACCGACGGCGGCGGTGGGGAGGTGGCGGCGGCGCAGGGGCTCAGGAGATGGGGGCGGAGGCCCGGCGAACGGCGGCGGGGACGGCGGCGCGGGGCACGGCGAGCCCAGCTGCGTGCCGGACGTCACCACCGGGTCGCTGGGCAGCCAGGACCCCGGCAGCGCGCCGCACATGGCCGCGTTGCTCTGCAGCACCAGCTGCGTCAGGGCCGTCATGCCCGCAGGCCACGACGCGGGGATGGTGCTGACCAGCGCGTTGCCGCCCAGGTCCAGGTCCATCAGCGAGCCCAGCGCCGACCAGCCCGCCGGCAGCAGCCCCGTCAGCTGGTTGCCCGCCAGGCTCAGGCCTGCAGCTGCGTCATGGCGGACCAGCCCTCCGGAAGGGACGACGAGAACGTGTTGCCGTCCAGGTACAGCGTGCGCAGGCTGTGCACCTGCACCAGGCTGGGAGGCAGCGGGCCAGACAGCGACATGCCCGACAGAGACACGTCCACCACGGCGCCGCCCGCATCGCACGTCACGCCAGCCCAGCTGCCCGTGCAGGCGCTGCCGCCCGTCCAGCTGGACAGCGACGCGGGCTGCCCAGCTCCGCCTTGACCTGCAGCAGCGCGTTGGCGGACGTGGGGAGACGGGGAAGCGGGCTGGGCAGGGCGGAGGCGGGCTGGGAGGGAAGGCAAGGGGAGGGTGGCTCAGGGGACGGTGGAGCAGGGCTGGGTGGCAGTGGCGAAGGAGGGAACGGAGATGGAGGCAGCGGCGGGTCTGGCGGCGGGGGCGGGCTGGGGCACGGCGAGCCCAGGCCCGTGTTGTTGTACGTATAGGCGGCGCTGGGCACCGGCCGCACATGAGGGTGTTGCCGCCCAGAGCCACACGCGTCAGCTGCGTCATGGCCGTCCAGCCCGCCGGCACAGGGCCCGTCAGCTGGTTGTTGCTGACGTCCAGGTTGCGCAGGGCAGCCAGTGCCGGCCACGCGCCGGGCAGCTGTCCCGCCAGCCCGTTCATGGACAGGTCCAGCCGGGTCAGCTGCGTCAGGCGGCTCCACTCGGCGTGCAGCGTGCCGCGCAGCGTGTTGTTGCCCAGCGAGATGGACTGCAGCGACGTCACGAAGCCCCAGCTGGCGGGCAGCGAGCCAGACAGCGAGCGGAACGCCAGGGACACGGACACGGGCTCGCCGTTGCCGCCCACGCACGACACGCCAGTCCACGTGGAGCTGCACGGGTGGCTGCCGCTGGTCCAGCCCACCAGGCCGGAAGGCCACGAGTCCAGCTGCGGGACGACAGACACGGGACAGGCGCACACGTCACGCCAGCGAAAGGCAGGTCAGCGGGCGCAGCAAGAGCCGCAGGCAACTGGTTTAGCCCAACTGGGACTAGTTGTGAGACGCGTGGACTGAACTAGAAAGACTAAGGGAACAGTGAACCTCTGCAGGTTGCAGGCAGTTCCACAACAACGGTTTGACGCATAAAAGTGACGGAGGACAACGACGTTGTGTCCCCGCCTCAACTCACCGTCAGCCGCAAGTCAGCCAGCGCGTTCGACACCGACGGCGGCGGTGGGGAGGGTGGTGGCGGCGCAGGGCTCAGGAGATGGGGCGGAGGCCCGGCAGGCGGCGGCGGGGACGGCGGGCGCGGGAACGGCGAGCCCAGCTGCGTGCCGGACGTCACCACCGGGTCGCTGGGCAGCCAGGACCCCGGCAGCGCGCCGCACATGGCCGCGTTGCTCTGCAGCACCAGCTGCGTCAGGGCCGTCATGCCCGCAGGCCACGACGCGGGGATGGTGCTGACCAGCGCGTTGCCGCCCAGGTCCAGGTCCATCAGCGAGCCCAGCGCCGACCAGCCCGCCGGCAGCAGCCCCGTCAGCTGGTTGCCCGCCAGGCTCAGGCCTGCAGCTGCGTCATGGCGGACCAGCCCTCCGGAAGGGACGACGAGAACGCGTTGCCGTGCAGGTACAGCGTGCGCAGGCTGTGCACCTGCACCAGGCTGGGAGGCAGCGGGCCAACAGCGACATGCCCGACAGAGACACGTCCACCACGGCGCCGCCCGCATCGCACGTCACGCCAGCCCAGCTGCCCGTGCAGGCGCTGCCGCCCGTCCAGCTGGACAGCAACGCGGGGCTGCCCAGCTCCGCCTTGACCTGCAGCAGCGCGTTGGCGGACGTGGGGGGAGACGGGGGAAGCGGGCTGGGCGGGGCAGGGGAGGGCGGTAGCGGGCTGGGAGGGAGGAGGGAGGAGACGGCGGCTGCGGAGAAGGCGGGAAGGGCGAAGGAGGTTCCGGCGATGGCGGCTGGGGCGGCTCAGGGGATGGAGGTGAGGGTGGAAGCGGTGAAGGTGGGCTCGGTGGGAAAGGGGAAGGTGGCGCGGGGGAGGGTGGCTCAGGGGACGGCGGGGCGGGGCTGGGAGGCAGCGGGGACGGAGGAGGGCTAGGCGATGGAGGGAACGGAGATGGAGGCAGCGGCGGGTCTGGCGGCGGGGGCGGGCTGGGGCACGGCGAGCCCAGGCCCGTGTTGTTGTACGTATAGGCGGCGCTGGGCACCGGCCCGCACATGAGGGTGTTGCCGCCCAGAGCCACACGCGTCAGCTGCGTCATGGCCGTCCAGCCCGCCGGCACAGGGCCCGTCAGCTGGTTGTTGCTGACGTCCAGGTTGCGCAGGGCAGCCAGTGCCGGCCACGCGCCGGGCAGCTGTCCCGCCAGCCCGTTCATGGACAGGTCCAGCCGGGTCAGCTGCGTCAGGCGGCTCCACTCGGCGTGCAGCGTGCCGCGCAGCGTGTTGTTGCCCAGCGAGATGGACTGCAGCGACGTCACGAAGCCCCAGCTGGCGGGCAGCGAGCCAGACAGCGAGCGGAACGCCAGGGACACGGACACGGGCTCGCCGTTGCCGCCCACGCACGACACGCCAGTCCACGTGGAGCTGCACGGGTGGCTGCCGCTGGTCCAGCCCACCAGGCCGGAAGGCCACGAGTCCAGCTGCGGGACGACAGACACGGGACAGGCGCACACGGCACGCCAGGGAAAGGCAGGGAAGAGGGCGCAGCAACAGCGGCAAACAACAAAACGTAAACCAAACATCGATAGATACAGTAGGCATAAACAGTGACGTGCAGCGTCAACGTTCTATGAGCAACGGATCACCTACAATCGTAAAGAATGCCACGCAATGCTGTCTGACATTGGGGAACGAACTCAGACCGTCATCATGAACGGCTTTATGGAGATGCCTCCACTCACCGTCAGCCGCAAGTCAGCCAGCGCGTTCGACACCGACGGCGGCGGTGGGGAGGGTGGCGGCGGCGAGGGAGGCACGGGGGACGGCGGCGGAGGCCCCGGAGGCGACGGCGGCGGGGACGGCGGCGCGGGGCACGGCGAGCCCAGCTGCGTGCCGGACGTCACCACCGGGTCGCTGGGCAGCCAGGACCCCGGCAGCGCGCCGCACATGGCCGCGTTGCTCTGCAGCACCAGCTGCGTTAGGGCCGTCATGCCTGCAGGCCACGACGCGGGGATGGTGCTGACCAGCGCGTTGCCGCCCAGGTCCAGGTCCATCAGCGAGCCCAGCGCCGACCAGCCCGCCGGCAGCAGCCCCGTCAGCTGGTTGCCCGCCAGGCTCAGGCCCTGCAGCTGCGTCATTGCGGACCAGCCCTCCGGAAGGGACGACGAGAACGCGTTGCCGTGCAGGTACAGCGTGCGCAGGCTGTGCACCTGCACCAGGCTGGGAGGCAGCGGGCCAGACAGCGACATGCCCGACAGAGACACGTCCACCACGGCGCCGCCCGCATCGCACGTCACGCCAGCCCAGCTGCCCGTGCAGGCGCTGCCGCCCGTCCAGCTGGACAGCGACGCGGGGCTGCCCAGCTCCGCCTTGACCTGCAGCAGCGCATTGGCGGACGTGGGGGGAGACGGGGGAAGCGGGCTGGGCGGGGCAGGGGAGGGCGGTAGCGGGCTGGGAGGGAAAGGAGAGGGAGGAGACGGCGGCTGCGGAGAAGGCGGGAAGGGCGAAGGAGGTTCCGGCGATGGCGGCTGGGGCGGCTCAGGGGATGGAGGTGAGGGTGGAAGCGGTGAAGGTGGGCTCGGTGGGAAAGGAGAAGGTGGCGCGGGGGAGGGTGGCTCAGGGGACGGCGGGGCGGGGCTGGGAGGCAGCGGGGACGGAGGAGGGCTAGGCGATGGAGGGAACGGAGATGGAGGCAGCGGCGGGTCTGGCGGCGGGGGTGGGCTGGGGCACGGCGAGCCCAGGCCCGTGTTGTTGTACGTATAGGCGGCGCTGGGCACCGGCCCGCACATGAGGGTGTTGCCGCCCAGAGCCACACGCGTCAGCTGCGTCATGGCCGCCCAGCCCGCCGGCACAGGGCCCGTCAGCTGGTTGTTGCTGACGTCCAGGTTGCGCAGTGCAGTCAGTGCCGGCCACGCGCCGGGCAGCTGTCCCGCCAGCCCGTTCATGGACAGGTCCAGCCGGGTCAGCTGCGTCAGGCGGCTCCACTCGGCGTGCAGCGTGCCGCGCAGCGTGTTGTTGCCCAGCGAGATGGACTGCAGCGACATCACGAAGCCCCAGCTGGCGGGCAGCGAGCCAGACAGCGAGCGGAACGCCAGGGACACGGACACGGGCTCGCCGTTGCCGCCCACGCACGACACGCCAGTCCACGTGGAGCTGCACGGGTGGCTGCCGCTGGTCCAGCCCACCAGGCCGGAAGGCCACGAGTCCAGCTGCGGGACGACAGACACGGGACAGGCGCACACGGCACGCAAGCGAAAGGCAGGTCAGCGGGCGCAGCAAGAGCCGCAGGCAACTGGTTTAGCCCAACTGGGACTAGTTGTGAGACGCGTGGACTGAACTAGAAAGACCAAGGGAACAGTGAACCTCTGCAGGTTGCAGGCAGTTCCACAACAACGGTTTGACGCATCAAAGTGACGGAGGACAACGACGTTGTGTCCCCGCCTCAACTCACCGTCAGCCGCAAGTCAGCCAGCGCGTTCGACACCGACGGCGGCGGTGGGGAGGGTGGCGGCGGCGAGGGAGGCACGGGGGACGGCGGCGGAGGCCCCGGAGGCGACGGCGGCGGGGATGGCGGCGCGGGGCACGGCGAGCCCAGCTGCGTGCCGGACGTCACCACCGGGTCGCTGGGCAGCCAGGACCCCGGCAGCGCGCCGCACATGGCCGCGTTGCTCTGCAGCACCAGCTGCGTCAGGGCCGTCATGCCTGCAGGCCACGACGCGGGGATGGTGCTGACCAGCGCGTTGCCGCCCAGGTCCAGGTCCATCAGCGAGCCCAGCGCCGACCAGCCCGCCGGCAGCAGCCCCGTCAGCTGGTTGCCCGCCAGGCTCAGGCCCTGCAGCTGCGTCATGGCGGACCAGCCCTCCGGAAGGGACGACGAGAACGCGTTGCCGTCCAGGTACAGCGTGCGCAGGCTGCGCACCTGCACCAGGCTGGGAGGCAGCGGGCCAGACAGCGACATGCCCGACAGAGACACGTCCACCACGGCGCCGCCCGCATCGCACGTCACGCCAGCCCAGCTGCCCGTGCAGGCGCTGCCGCCCGTCCAGCTGGACAGCGACGCGGGGCTGCCCAGCTCCGCCTTGACCTGCAGCAGCGCATTGGCGGACGTGGGGGGAGACGGGGGAAGCGGGCTGGGCGGCGCCGGGGAGGGCGGTAGCGGGCTGGGAGGGAGAGGAGAGGGAGGAGACGGCGGCTGCGGAGAAGGCGGGAAGGGCGAAGGAGGTTCGGGCGACGGCGGCTGGGGCGGCTCAGGGAATGGAGGTGAGGGTGGAAGCGGTGAAAGTGGGCTCGGTGGGAAAGGAGAAGGTGGCGCGGGGGAGGGTGGCTCAGGGGACGGCGGGGCGGGGCTGGGAGGCAGCGGGGACGGAGGAGGGCTAGGCGATGGAGGGAACGGAGATGGAGGCAGCGGCGGGTCTGGCGGCGGGGGCGGGCTGGGGCACGGCGAGCCCAGGCCCGTGTTGTTGTACGTATAGGCGGCGCTGGGCACCGGCCCGCACATGAGGGTGTTGCCGCCCAGAGCCACACGCGTCAGCTGCGTCATGGCCGTCCAGCCCGCAGGCACAGGGCCCGTCAGCTGGTTGTTGCTGACGTCCAGGTTGCGCAGGGCAGCCAGTGCCGGCCACGCGCCGGGCAGCTGTCCCGCCAGCCCGTTCATGGACAGGTCCAGCCGGGTCAGCTGCGTCAGGCGGCTCCACTCGGCGTGCAGCGTGCCGCGCAGCGTGTTGTTGCCCAGCGAGATGGACTGCAGCGACGTCACGAAGCCCCAGCTGGCGGGCAGCGAGCCAGACAGCGAGCGGAACGCCAGGGACACGGACACGGGCTCGCCGTTGCCGCCCACGCACGACACGCCAGTCCACGTGGAGCTGCACGGGTGGCTGCCGCTGGTCCAGCCCACCAGGCCGGAAGGCCACGAGTCCAGCTGCGGGACGACAGATACGGGACAGGCGCACACGTCACGCCAGGGAAAGGAAGGGGGGAGGGCGCAGCAACAGCGGCAAACAGCAAAACGTAAACCAAACTCGAGTGACGTGCGATGTCAAGATTCTGGGAGCAAACGGTCAAATCGAATCCTAGACAGTGCCACACAAGAATGCTTGAAACAGGGCAATGAACTAACAGCGCCATCACAAACGATGTGATAAGATGCAACAACTCACCGTCAGCCGCAAGTCAGCCAGCGCGTTCGACACCGACGGCGGCGGTGGGGAGGGTGGCGGCGGCGAGGGAGGCACGGGAGACGGCGGCGGAGGCCCCGGCGGAGACGGCGGCGGGGACGGCGGCGCGGGGCACGGCGAGCCCAGCTGCGTGCCGGACGTCACCACCGGGTCGCTGGGCAGCCAGGATCCCGGCAGCGCGCCGCACATGGCCGCGTTGCTCTGCAGCACCAGCTGCGTCAGGGCCGTCATGCCCGCAGGCCACGACGCGGGGATGGTGCTGACCAGCGCGTTGCCGCCCAGGTCCAGGTCCATCAGCGAGCCCAGCGCCGACCAGCCCGCCGGCAGCAGCCCCGTCAGCTGGTTGCCCGCCAGGCTCAGGCCCTGCAGCTGCGTCATGGCGGACCAGCCCTCCGGAAGGGACGACGAGAACGCGTTGCCGTCCAGGTACAGCGTGCGCAGGCTGCGCACCTGCACCAGGCTGGGAGGCAGCGGGCCAGACAGCGACATGCCCGACAGAGACACGTCCACCACGGCGCCGCCCGCATCGCACGTCACGCCAGCCCAGCTGCCCGTGCAGGCGCTGCCGCCCGTCCAGCTGGACAGCGATGCGGGGCTGCCCAGCTCCGCCTTGACCTGCAGCAGCGCGTTGGCGGACGTGGGGGGAGACGGGGGCGGCGGGCTGGGCGGCGCAGGGGAGGGCGGTAGCGGGCTGGGAGGGAAAGGAGAGGGAGGAGGGAGGGAGGGAGAAGGAGGGGCGGGCGACGGCGGCTGCGGCGGGTTGGGGCTCGGTGGCGCAGGCGATGGCGGCTCGGGAGACGGGGGAGACGGTGGCAGCGGTGAGGGAGGGTTCGGGGGCAACGGGCTCGGTGGCGCAGGCGACGGCGGTTCAGGGGATGGAGGCGAGGGCGGGAAGGTGCAGGCGGGCTGGGAGGCACGGGCGAGGGAGGGAAAGGAGACGGAGGGAGAAGCGGCGGAGGACGGGGTGGACCGGGTGAGGGCGGCTCGGGGGATGGAGGTGAGGGTGGAAGCGGTGAAGGTGGGCTCGGTGGAAAAGGAGAAGGTGGCGCGGGGGAGGGTGGCTCAGGGGACGGTGGAGCAGGGCTGGGTGGCAGTGGCGAAGGAGGAGGGTGAGGCGAAGGAGGGAACGGAGATGGAGGCAGCGGCGGGTCTGGCGGCGGGGGCGGGCTGGGGCACGGCGAGCCCAGGCCCGTGTTGTTGTACGTATAGGCGGCGCTGGGCACCGGCCCGCACATGAGGGTGTTGCCGCCCAGAGCCACACGCGTCAGCTGCGTCATGGCCGTCCAGCCCGCAGGCACAGGGCCCGTCAGCTGGTTGTTGCTGACGTCCAGGTTGCGCAGGGCAGCCAGTGCCGGCCACGCGCCGGGCAGCTGTCCCGCCAGCCCGTTCATGGACAGGTCCAGCCGGGTCAGCTGCGTCAGGCGGCTCCACTCGGCGTGCAGCGTGCCGCGCAGCGTGTTGTTGCCCAGCGAGATGGATTGCAGCGACGTCACGAAGCCCCAGCTGGCGGGCAGCGAGCCAGACAGCGAGCGGAACGCCAGGGACACGGACACGGGCGCCGTTGCCGCCCACGCACGACACGCCAGTCCACGTGGAGCTGCACGGGTGGCTGCCGCTGGTCCAGCCCACCAGGCCGGAAGGCCACGAGTCCAGCTGCGGGACGACAGATACGGACAGGCGCACACGTCACGCCAGGAAAGGAAGGGGAGGGCGCAGCAACAGCGGCAAACAGCAAAACGTAAACCAAACTCGAGTGACGTGCGATGTCAAGATTCTGGGAGCAAACGGTCAAATCGAATCGTAGACAGTGCCACACAAGAACGCTTGAAACAGGGCAATGAACTTACAGCGCCATCACAAACGATGTGATAAGATGCAACAACTCACCGTCAGCCGCAAGTCAGCCAGCGCGTTCGACACCGACGGCGGCGGTGGGGAGGGTGGCGGCGGCGAGGGAGGCACGGGAGACGGCGGCGGAGGCCCCGGCGGAGACGGTGGCGGGGACGGCGGCGCGGGGCACGGCGAGCCCAGCTGCGTGCCGGACGTCACCACCGGGTCGCTGGGCAGCCAGGACCCCGGCAGCGCGCCGCACATGGCCGCGTTGCTCTGCAGCACCAGCTGCGTCAGGGTCATGCCCGCAGGCCACGACGCGGGGATGGTGCTGACCAGCGCGTTGCCGCCCAGGTCCAGGTCCATCAGCGAGCCCAGCGCCGACCAGCCCGCCGGCAGCAGCCCGTCAGCTGGTTGCCCGCCAGGCTCAGGCCCTGCAGCTGCGTCATGGCGGACCAGCCCTCCGGAAGGGACGACGAGAACGCGTTGCCGTCCAGGTACAGCGTGCGCAGGCTGCGCACCTGCACCAGGCTGGGAGGCAGCGGGCCAGACAGCGACATGCCCGACAGAGACACGTCCACCACGGCGCCGCCCGCATCGCACGTCACGCCAGCCCAGCTGCCCGTGCTGCCGCCCGTCCAGCTGGACAGCGACGCGGGGCTGCCCAGCTCCGCCTTGACCTGCAGCAGCGCGTTGGCGGACGTGGGGGGAGACGGGGGCGGCGGGCTGGGCGGCGCAGGGGAGGGCGGGGGCGGGCTGGGAGGGAATGGAGAGGGAGGAGACGGCGGGGCAGGGCTGGGAGGGAGAGGAGAAGGAGGGGCGGGCGACGGCGGCTGCGGCGGGTTGGGGCTCGGGGGCGCAGGCGAGGGCGGCTCGGGAGACGGGGGAGACGGCGGCAGCGGTGAGGGAGGGTTCGGGGGCAACGGGCTCGGCGGCGCAGGCGACGGCGGTTCAGGGGATGGAGGCGAGGGCGGGAAAGGTGCAGGCGGGCTGGGAGGCACGGGCGAGGGAGGGAAAGGAGACGGAGGGAGAAGCGGCGGAGGACGGGGTGGACCGGGTGAGGGCGGCTCGGGGGATGGAGGTGAGGGTGGAAGCGGTGAAGGTGGGCTCGGTGGAAAAGGAGAAGGTGGCGCGGGGGAGGGTGGCTCAGGGGACGGTGGAGCAGGGCTGGGTGGCAGTGGCGAAGGAGGAGGGTGAGGCGAAGGAGGGAACGGAGATGGAGGCAGCGGCGGGTCTGGCGGCGGGGGCGGGCTGGGGCACGGCGAGCCCAGGCCCGTGTTGTTGTACGTATAGGCGGCGCTGGGCACCGGCCCGCACATGAGGGTGTTGCCGCCCAGAGCCACACGCGTCAGCTGCGTCATGGCCGTCCAGCCCGCAGGCACAGGGCCCGTCAGCTGGTTGTTGCTGACGTCCAGGTTGCGCAGGGCAGCCAGTGCCGGCCACGCGCCGGGCAGCTGTCCCGCCAGCCCGTTCATGGACAGGTCCAGCCGGGTCAGCTGCGTCAGGCGGCTCCACTCGGCGTGCAGCGTGCCGCGCAGTTTGTTGCCCAGCGAGATGGATTGCAGCGACGTCACGAAGCCCCAGCTGGCGGGCAGCGAGCCAGACAGCGAGCGGAACGCCAGGGACACGGACACGGGCTCGCCGTTGCCGCCCACGCACGACACGCCAGTCCACGTGGAGCTGCACGGGTGGCTGCCGCTGGTCCAGCCCACCAGGCCGGAAGGCCACGAGTCCAGCTGCGGGACGACAGATACGGGACAGGCGCACACGTCACGCCAGGGAAAGGAAGGGGGGAGGGCGCAGCAACAGCGGCAAACAGCAAAACGTAAACCAAACTCGAGTGACGTGCGATGTCAAGAAGATTCTGGGAGCAAACGGTCAAATCGAATCGTAGACAGTGCCACACAAGAACGCTTGAAACAGGGCAATAAACTAACAGCGCCATCACAAACGATGTGATAAGATGCAACAACTCACCGTCAGCCGCAAGTCAGCCAGCGCGTTCGACACCGACGGCGGCGGTGGGGGGAGGGTGGCGGCGGCGAGGCACGGGAGACGGCGGCGGAGGCCCCGGCGGAGACGGCGGCGGGGACGGCGGCGCGGGGCACGGCGAGCCCAGCTGCGTGCCGGACGTCACCACCGGGTCGCTGGGCAGCCAGGACCCCGGCAGCGCGCCGCACATGGCCGCGTTACTCTGCAGCACCAGCTGCGTCAGGGCCGTCATGCCCGCAGGCCACGACGCGGGGATGGTGCTGACCAGCGCGTTGCCGCCCAGGTCCAGGTCCATCAGCGAGCCCAGCGCCGACCAGCCCGCCGGCAGCAGCCCCGTCAGCTGGTTGCCCGCCAGGCTCAGGCCCTGCAGCTGCGTCATGGCGGACCAGCCCTCCGGAAGGGACGACGAGAACGCGTTGCCGTCCAGGTACAGCGTGCGCAGGCTGCGCACCTGCACCAGGCTGGGAGGCAGCGGGCCAGACAGCGACATGCCCGACAGAGACACGTCCACCACGGCGCCGCCCGCATCGCACGTCACGCCAGCCCAGCTGCCCGTGCAGGCGCTGCCGCCCGTCCAGCTGGACAGCGACGCGGGGCTGCCCAGCTCCGCCTTGACCTGCAGCAGCGCGTTGGCGGACGTGGGGGGAGACGGGGGCGGCGGGCTGGGCGGCGCAGGGGAGGGCGGGGGCGGGCTGGGAGGGAATGGAGAGGGAGGAGACGGCGGGGCAGGGCTGGGAGGGAGAGAGAAGGAGGGGCGGGCGACGGCGGCTGCGGCGGGTTGGGGCTCGGGGGCGCAGGCGAGGGCGGCTCGGGAGACGGGGGAGACGGCGGCAGCGGTGAGGGAGGGTTCGGGGGCAACGGGCTCGGCGGCGCAGGCGACGGCGGTTCAGGGGATGGAGGCGAGGGCGGGAAAGGTGCAGGCGGGCTGGGAGGCACGGGCGAGGGAGAAAGGAGACGGAGGGAGAAGCGGCGGAGGACGGGGTGGACCGGGTGAGGGCGGCTCGGGGGATGGAGGTGAGGGTGGAAGCGGTGAAGGTGGGCTCGGTGGAAAAGGAGAAGGTGGCGCGGGGGAGGGTGGCTCAGGGGACGGTGGAGCAGGGCTGGGTGGCAGTGGCGAAGGAGGAGGGTGAGGCGAAGGAGGGAACGGAGATGGAGGCAGCGGTGGGTCTGGCGGCGGGGGCGGGCTGGGGCACGGCGAGCCCAGGCCCGTGTTGTTGTACGTATAGGCGGCGCTGGGCACCGGCCCGCACATGAGGGTGTTGCCGCCCAGAGCCACACGCGTCAGCTGCGTCATGGCCGTCCAGCCCGCCGGCACAGGGCCCGTCAGCTGGTTGTTGCTGACGTCCAGGTTGCGCAGGGCAGCCAGTGCCGGCCACGCGCCGGGCAGCTGTCCCGCCAGCCCGTTCATGGACAGGTCCAGCCGGGTCAGCTGCGTCAGGCGGCTCCACTCGGCGTGCAGCGTGCCGCGCAGCGTGTTGTTGCCCAGCGAGATGGATTGCAGCGACGTCACGAAGCCCCAGCTGGCGGGCAGCGAGCCAGACAGCGAGCGGAACGCCAGGGACACGGACACGGGCTCGCCGTTGCCGCCCACGCACGACACGCCAGTCCACGTGGAGCTGCACGGGTGGCTGCCGCTGGTCCAGCCCACCAGGCCGGAAGGCCACGAGTCCAGCTGCGGGACGACAGATACGGGACAGGCGCACACGTCACGCCAGGGAAAGGAAGGGGGGAGGGCGCAGCAACAGCGGCAAACAGCAAAACGTAAACCAAACTCGAGTGACGTGCGATGTCAAGATTCTGGGAGCAAACGGTCAAATCGAATCGTAGACAGTGCCACACAAGAACGCTTGAAACAGGGCAATGAACTTACAGCGCCATCACAAACGATGTGATAAGATGCAACAACTCACCGTCAGCCGCAAGTCAGCCAGCGCGTTCGACACCGACGGCGGCGGTGGGGAGGGTGGCGGCGGCGAGGGAGGCACGGGAAGACGGCGGCGGAGGCCCCGGCGGAGACGGTGGCGGGGACGGCGGCGCGGGGCACGGCGAGCCCAGCTGCGTGCCGGACGTCACCACCGGGTCGCTGGGCAGCCAGGACCCCGGCAGCGCGCCGCACATGGCCGCGTTGCTCTGCAGCACCAGCTGCGTCAGGGCCGTCATGCCCGCAGGCCACGACGCGGGGATGGTGCTGACCAGCGCGTTGCCGCCCAGGTCCAGGTCCATCAGCGAGCCCAGCGCCGACCAGCCCGCCGGCAGCAGCCCCGTCAGCTGGTTGCCCGCCAGGCTCAGGCCTGCAGCTGCGTCATGGCGGACCAGCCCTCCGGAAGGGACGACGAGAACGCGTTGCCGTCCAGGTACAGCGTGCGCAGGCTGCGCACCTGCACCAGGCTGGGAGGCAGCGGGCCAGACAGCGACATGCCCGACAGAGACACGTCCACCACGGCGCCGCCCGCATCGCACGTCACGCCAGCCCAGCTGCCCGTGCAGGCGCTGCCGCCCGTCCAGCTGGACAGCGACGCGGGGCTGCCCAGCTCCGCCTTGACCTGCAGCAGCGCGTTGGCGGACGTGGGGGGAGACGGGGGCGGCGGGCTGGGCGGCGCAGGGGAGCGGGGGCGGGCTGGGAGGGAATGGAGAGGGAGGAGACGGCGGGGCAGGGCTGGGAGGGAGAGGAGAAGGAGGGGCGGGCGACGGCGGCTGCGGCGGGTTGGGGCTCGGGGGCGCAGGCGAGGGCGGCTCGGGAGACGGGGGAGACGGCGGCAGCGGTGAGGGAGGGTTCGGGGGCAACGGGCTCGGCGGCGCAGGCGACGGCGGTTCAGGGGATGGAGGCGAGGGCGGGAAAGGTGCAGGCGGGCTGGGAGGCACGGGCGAGGGAGGGAAAGGAGACGGAGGGAGAAGCGGCGGAGGACGGGGTGGACCGGGTGAGGGCGGCTCGGGGGATGGAGGTGAGGGTGGAAGCGGTGAAGGTGGGCTCGGTGGAAAAGGAGAAGGTGGCGCGGGGGAGGGTGGCTCAGGGGACGGTGGAGCAGGGCTGGGTGGCAGTGGCGAAGGAGGAGGGTGAGGCGAAGGAGGGAACGGAGATGGAGGCAGCGGTGGGTCTGGCGGCGGGGGCGGGCTGGGGCACGGCGAGCCCAGGCCCGTGTTGTTGTACGTATAGGCGGCGCTGGGCACCGGCCCGCACATGAGTGTTGCCGCCCAGAGCCACACGCGTCAGCTGCGTCATGGCCGTCCAGCCCGCCGGCACAGGGCCCGTCAGCTGGTTGTTGCTGACGTCCAGGTTGCGCAGGGCAGCCAGTGCCGGCCACGCGCCGGGCAGCTGTCCCGCCAGCCCGTTCATGGACAGGTCCAGCCGGGTCAGCTGCGTCAGGCGGCTCCACTCGGCGTGCAGCGTGCCGCGCAGCGTGTTGTTGCCCAGCGAGATGGATTGCAGCGACGTCACGAAGCCCCAGCTGGCGGGCAGCGAGCCAGACAGCGAGCGGAACGCCAGGGACACGGACACGGGCTCGCCGTTGCCGCCCACGCACGACACGCCAGTCCACGTGGAGCTGCACGGGTGGCTGCCGCTGGTCCAGCCCACCAGGCCGGAAGGCCACGAGTCCAGCTGCGGGACGACAGATACGGGACAGGCGCACACGTCACGCCAGGAAAGGAAGGGAGGGCGCAGCAACAGCGGCAAACAGCAAAACGTAAACCAAACTCGAGTGACGTGCGATGTCAAGATTCTGGGAGCAAACGGTCAAATCGAATCGTAGACAGTGCCACACAAGAACGCTTGAAACAGGGCAATGAACTTACAGCGCCATCACAAACGATGTGATAAGATGCAACAACTCACCGTCAGCCGCAAGTCAGCCAGCGCGTTCGACACCGACGGCGGCGGTGGGGAGGGTGGCGGCGAGGCACGGGAGACGGCGGCGGAGGCCCCGGCGGAGACGGTGGCGGGGACGGCGGCGCGGGGCACGGCGAGCCCAGCTGCGTGCCGGACGTCACCACCGGGTCGCTGGGCAGCCAGGACCCCGGCAGCGCGCCGCACATGGCCGCGTTGCTCTGCAGCACCAGCTGCGTCAGGGCCGTCATGCCCGCAGGCCACGACGCGGGGATGGTGCTGACCAGCGCGTTGCCGCCCAGGTCCAGGTCCATCAGCGAGCCCAGCGCCGACCAGCCCGCCGGCAGCAGCCCCGTCAGCTGGTTGCCCGCCAGGCTCAGGCCCTGCAGCTGCGTCATGGCGGACCAGCCCTCCGGAAGGGACGACGAGAACGCGTTGCCGTCCAGGTACAGCGTGCGCAGGCTGCGCACCTGCACCAGGCTGGGAGGCAGCGGGCCAGACAGCGACATGCCCGACAGAGACACGTCCACCACGGCGCCGCCCGCATCGCACGTCACGCCAGCCCAGCTGCCCGTGCAGGCGCTGCCGCCCGTCCAGCTGGACAGCGACGCGGGGCTGCCCAGCTCCGCCTTGACCTGCAGCAGCGCGTTGGCGGACGTGGGGGGAGACGGGGGCGGCGGGCTGGGCGGCGCAGGGGAGGGCGGGGGCGGGCTGGGAGGGAATGGAGAGGGAGGAGACGGCGGGGCAGGGCTGGGAGGGAGAGGAGAAGGAGGGGCGGGCGACGGCGGCTGCGGCGGGTTGGGGCTCGGGGGCGCAGGCGAGGGCGGCTCGGGAGACGGGGGAGACGGCGGCAGCGGTGAGGGAGGGTTCGGGGGCCACGGGCTCGGCGGCGCAGGCGACGGCGGTTCAGGGGATGGAGGCGAGGGCGGGAAAGGTGCAGGCGGGCTGGGAGGCACGGGCGAGGGAGGGAAAGGAGACGGAGGAAACGGGCTCGGGGGCTGAGGGCTTGGCGGGACTGGGGATGGTGGCGTCGGGGACGGAGGTGCCAGCGGAGGTGGAGAAGGTGGCAGGGGACTCGGCGGATCGGGTGGTGGAGGGCTTGGGGGCAGGGGCGATGGGGGTTGAGGTGACGGAGGGAGTGGACTTGGTGGGTTAGGGGAAGGAGGTGTCGGTGGGGGAGGTGAAGGCGGTTGGGGAGGGGAGGGGCTTGGCGGGAAGGGTGAAGGCGGTTCTGGCGACGGTGGGGATGGTGGTGAGGGAGGCACTGGGGACGGTGGACTGGGAGGCAGAGGAGAGGGAGGCACTGGGGAGGGAGGAGGGGAAGGGGGGTTCGGACTAGGAGGGTCGGGCGACGGGGGCAACGGAGGGTTTGGGGAGGGTGGCGGTGGCGGGCTGGGTGGCAGAGGTGAAGGCGGAAGCGGGGAGGGAAGAGGCGGCGGGCTGGGCGGCTCCGGGGACGGCGGCTGCGGCGGGGCGGGCGATGGAGGGAGTGGGCTGGGCGGGCGGGGAGAGGGAGGCGGGGACGGCGGCAGTGGCGGAGGGGCGCAGGTTGGCAGCGTGCCGCTGACCTTGCTGGACAGGGAAGCATCTGCGGGGCCGCACAGGCCGCTACCAGTAACGAAGACGGCCTGAAGGGATGCCATGCCTGTTCCCCAGGAGACAGGCAGGGCGCCTTGTAGCTGGTTGCTGGACAGCCACAGGTACTGCAGCTGCCCTAGGGCGGACCAGCTGTCGGGTAGCGTCCCCGTCAGCGCGTTTTGCGACAGGTCGCAGCTGGTGAGGCCCGCAAGCGCGGACCAGCCGGCCGGGACCGTCCCACGCAGGTCCCCATTCGCCGCCAGGTTGATGCTGACCAGGCTGGTAACGTACGACAGGTCAGCCGGTAGCGTGCCGTAAAAGCCGTACCCCGCGAGATCCATGCTGGTGGGTACGGCAGGGGCTCCAGAGCACGTGACGCCCTCCCAGGTGAGTCCCGGGTCGCATGGGTCCGTGTTGAGCTGCCAGCCCTGCAGCCCTGGCCAGTTGGTGATGGCGGAACGCAGGGCGTAGAGCGAGACGGCGGCGGAGGGCGGAGGGGGTGGGGGCGAAGGGGGTAGCGGAGGGGAGGGAGGCGGCGAGGGGCAGGTGGCGTTGAGGCCTGTGTTGGAGACGAAGAGCTGCAGGGAGGTGCTGTTGCTGGCCCAGGCGGCTGGCAGCGGGCCGCACATGGCGGTGTTGCCGCTGAGGGACAGGCGCGTGAGGCGCGTGAGGGCGGCGGGCCAGGCGGCGGGGATGCTGCCGGTGAGGCGGTTGGAGGCAAGGTTGAGGGTGGCGAGGGCGGTGAGCGCCGAGTAGGCGGGCGGCAGGGGGCCGGTGATGCGGTTGCCCAGGGCGTTGAGTGAGGCTAGGCTGCGTAGGGAGCTCCAGTCGGCGGGCAGAGGGCCTAGGGCAGGCAGGAGAGGGGAAAGTGGCATGGTAATGAGCTGATATCCGAGACGTACAGGGAAAACGGCACCTTTGCATCTGACCCACATCGCAAACGGCCGACTTTGTGGGTTTCACGGTAGCAGAAAAACCGGGAGGCTTACTATGTGAAAGAACTGCGCAGAAACGTGTAGGCGGCAGGCAAGTAGTGGGAGTGAGGACTCACCCTCCATGGTGTTGGCCTGGAAGTTGATGGAGGTCAGGCCCGTGAGCCACCGCACGGAGGGCGGCGGGGGCGTGGTGACCAGGGGCAGGCGGAGGTCCAGGGCCACCACCACGCCGCCGCTGCATGTGACGCCCTGCCAGCGCTGAGTGCATGGGTCCCCCGTCCAGTTGGACAGCAACGGCTGGGGGCTGCCCACCTCCGCAAGGACGGCCAGCAGGGCTGAGTCCCCCACGGGAGGGGAGGGCGGTAGAGGAGGGAGGGCGGGGAGGGAGGGTTGGGGCTGGGAGGGAGGGGCGGGGGCTGGGGGAAGTGGGGAAGGCGGGAGCGGGGATGGGGAGGTGGGCTGGGTGGGAGGGAGGGAGGGGGAGGGCTGGGTGGTAGAGGGAGGGAGGGACGGGGAGGGCGGCAAGGGGTTGGGTGGGAGGGGACGGAGGGGGCGGGCTGGGGGGCTGAGGGGAGGGCGGGGTGGGCGGCAGCGGTGGTTGCGGGAAGGGCGAAGGAGGAAGCGGGCTAGGAGGCGAAGGGGGACTGGGCGGGAGGGGTGAGGGTGGGGTAGGAGGGTTCGGGGAGGGAGGGCTGGGAGGGCTCGGAGGGGTGGGGGGTGGGGAGCATGCGGGGAGGGAGCTGGGCAGCACCACGGAGCTCCAGGGCACGGGCACGGGCCCGCAGATGCCGGAGTTGCTGGTGAGGATGAGGCTGGTGAGCTGGCTCATGGTGCCCGGGGTCCCTGCGGCCCAGGCGGAGGGGATGGTGCCCGTGAGAAGGTTGGAGTAGAGGTTGAGGTAGCGCAGGGACGCCAGCGCGCTCCACTCGCGCGGCAGCGGCCCGCTGAGCACGTTGCCCGAGCCGTCCAGCCAGGACAGGGCGGTGAGGGCGCCCCAGGAAGGCGGGAGCGTGCCGTAGAAGCTGAGGGCGAGGGCACAGGAGGGGCAAGGCGGCTAAGGCGGGTACGCGTGGTTGAGGTCAAGAGGTCTCGGTGTGGGATCAGGCCCTAGCCGTGCTACTTGGCGTGCATCAGGGCCCACCAGCACAGACCGCACAACAACACCATCCCAGCAACTGCCGCTGGACAGGTACGGCAGCAAGATGCAAACCCCCAGCACGGTCCACAACGCACCCGTTGTTAGCAAAGCGCAGCTTCTTGAGGGTGGTGACGAAGGCCAGCTCGCTCGGGAGCGTACCCTGCGCCAACGGGACAGCAGGCGGGGCACAAACGTGTGATATCATCCTCTTTTCCCAGTGCTGAAGGTGGCCGTAGGCAGCAAAAGGGCACCACTTTTTGCGTGCCCCTGACCAACGTTGACTTACATCGTCGGCGTGCAAACCCTAACCCACATTGGACCTGACCCAGATCGACAATTGGGTCCCTTTGATTGTTTTAACCCAAGGGGCGCGCGGACCCACAAAACTGGTCTTCACACGTTGTAGCCACCTGCTTAGCACTGCGCTGTGATGCGCCTCTTAAGTGAATGCTGACCCACATCGGCTTAATGGCCCAGCATAGACCCAGACTCGTGGCTAGCCCGACCCACATTGCACTTTAACTGATATGCTGCCTTCTGCCACGGTAGCAGAAAGCCACGGTAGCACGGATTCGCTGGCCAGCAGCCACGGCAACGCATCTACATCCTTCCGCTGCAGATCCCGGTAGCGACGAAAGACTCCACGGACCCGTACCACGCAACCTCCTTAGGTAACCAGCTGGCTTCCCTCGTCTGGGCTTGTGCCCGCACCCGCGCGCACCTGCAAACTTGCGTCCGTCAGCTGCAGCTCCGTAATGTCCCCACCCAGGCAGGACACCCCCAGCCAGGAGCTGCACGCACTGGCCTCAGTGGCGGGCGTCCAGCTGGCAAAGAAGCCCTCCGGATCGTACGACACCGCCGCCTTTAGGGACAGCAGGTAGCTAGCAACCGTGGGCGGCGGAGGGGGAGGCGAGGGGCACGCCGCTCCCAGGCTCGTGTTCGTGGCCACCACCTTGCTGGCCCAGTTGGTGGGTATGGGGCCGCACATTAGGGTGTTGTTGGTGAGGGAGAGGCGGGTGAGGGAGGCCATGCTGGGGCTGCCGGTGCTCCAGGCCTCCGGGACGGTGCCGCTGAGGCGGTTGGACTGCAGGCTGAGGGTGGACATGGCGGCCCAGGCCTGCCAGGGCGTGGGCAGGGTGCCGGAGAGCTGATTGCGCTGCAGGGAGATGGTAGTGGCGCTAGTCCATGTGCTCCAGGCGGAGGGGAGCGTGCCTGTGAGCGCGTTTCGGCTGAGGTCCAGGACCTGCAGGGAGGTGCCCCAGGCGGACCAGGCGGACGGCAGCGTGCCATTCATGGACTGGCCCTGCGCGTACAGCTCCCGCAGAGCTGTTAGGTACTGCAAGTCGTCCGGGAGCGGGCCGGAGAGGGTGGCGAAGGAGAGGTCCAGCGACGTCACGTCGGAGCTGGCGCAGGCCACCCGGCTCCAGGTGCAGTAGTCGTTGCCCGTCCACGTGGAGAGCTGCTGCTGCGGGTCCGAGAGTGCAGCTTTTAGGCCTTGCAGGACGGCAAGCTGGCTGGGTTGGGCAACCGCTGGAGGCAGCAGCGTCCCCAGTGCTAGCACAGCACAGAGCAGTGCCAGGCGGGCCTGCGTGGGGCCGCTCGCCCGGTGGCGGACGGGGGCAGCCCATCCTCCGCCAGCCCACGCTCGAGTCCTATACATTGTGGTTTTTGTCAACTAACGCACGCCATGGGCGCTACTCCCAGCGGCTCCGTTCATGCCGCTTCCCTGCGGGCGCAGCCTAAAGCTCCCTGCGCCCAGTCCGAAGTGCGAAGAGCACTTGCCAGACGTCTCTAACAAACGAGATTATTGTCTGAATAGCTAAGTTGTTAAATGTGCATTACAGCACAGCGCACCGTCCCGAAATTCTGCGCGCGGGACTGCTAGCATGGCAAAGTCTACAAGCACCTTGATCCTACAGCAGTCAGTTTAATACATGTCATACGCTATGTGTACGCAATTCAGCGCGGCTTAGGTTTGGCATTCGGAATTTTGTTTCCTGTGAAGGGAGGTGGAACAGAGGACGTGTGAACAAAGTGGTTCTTCCTCACAGCCCGGCGCGCAATTATCGTGTTGAAAAGCTATGTCTGCGCTCGCGAAATTGCAGGCCACCCTTGCCGCCGAGCCCACGGACCGGGACCGCATCAGGGGAGGTCCCGTGGTGCGGGGAGTACCCCCACATCCCACGTTTGCCGCCGTGAGTTATGCGCCATCATCGGTCGAGCGGACACGCAGGGCTGAGGACGTCATTGTCCTTGCCCGGGAGGCTCTAGCATCTACATCGGTACAGGTAGCGGTAGCACCAGCCAGTTGCAGAAGGGTTCACCTGACCAGCTGCAGACACTGCGGGGCCAGGCGGAGCCTGTTGGTGCGTTCAGCAGACATGCCAAGGGCCAGAGCCGTCGTCACTGCTTCATTCTGCTTTACTGGCTGATACCCCGCATTGTGTATAGTTCATTATGGGCGGTCAATGCGGCACTGGGCGCCGCCCTCACAGCAGCCCGTGATCAAGCTTGTGAATTGCTGGTGTAGGACCACACCTGCAGGCCAGCAGCCTCCTCGAGGACGCCTTCACTGTGCGTGCTTCTACCGACACATACTTTGCAAGCATACGCTTAAAACGCGTAACCAACGTGACGTTCATGGCGTGTGCCCAAATTGCGGGTGGGTGGTGGCATGTGTGTTGATACGGTACGATATACAGGACAGGGGAGGGTACAGGGCAGGAGCATGCACGCGGTCTAAAGGCCGTTGAAGCATGCCGTCATCGGCGCTGACTTCCTTTTACACTTCAAGGTTTTAACCTTTAGATTTGGAGGTGACGAACGGGACAACCGGTGTCACAGCACCAAACTAGGGCTCCGCCAAGCTGGGCAAGTCTGAGGCAGTCAGTCACACTACAACAGCAAGTGATGCAAGCCCGGAATACTACCTCCGTACACTTGTAAAGACAGGGACCACGCCTGTATGCTACCGTACATCGGTGCGACTTTTTTACACTTCTAAACCCCAGCTTTAAGGCGACTAACGTTTACACACAAAAACAGCACACGGACATCGGCAGCAATCAGGGGGGAATCCCAAAATCATTACTCTTGTCGCCACAAAAATAATACGCGTTTTTATACAGACCGTAAACGGCAGTATACAGGGCTATAAATGGTGTCAGAAGGCCTACAAGGCAGGATACAGGCGGGTAAAAAAGGGGGAAATTGCATTTTCCCCCTGACCCCCCAAACGTACAGGAGCGATAACCCTGTATACCCAGGAGCAAGCAAAGATCATGCCCAGCGGTACAAAAAAACGTCAGTCATACTACAACAGCAAGTGATGCAAGCCCGGAATACTACCTCCGTACACTTGTAAAGACAGGGACCAAGGAAGGATGCTACCGTACATCGGTGCGACTTTTTTACAATTCTATTCCCCAGCTTGAAGGCGAGTACAGCGTACACACCGAAACAGCAAACGGATGTCGGCAGCAATCAGGGGGGAATCCCAAAATCATTACTCTTGTCGCCACAACAATAATATGCGTTTTTATCAGGGCCGTACAAGGCAGGATACAGGGCTATAAACACAGTCACAGGGCCTACACGGCAGGATACAGGCGGGTAAAAAAGGGGTAAAATGCAATTTTCCCCCTGACCCCCCAGTTGTTTTTTACCGGAGCCCGTAAAAGGCACAGCGTGCAGGAGCGAGTCAACCTTTCCTCATCCTTCCACCCACAAACCGATGGGCAAACGGAAAGAATGAACCGTGTATTAGGGGATATGCTAAGGAACTACTGTGACACGTCCCCACAGAAATGGGACACGTTCCTACCCATGGCCGAATTTGCCGTTAACAGTGCTGTTAACCGCTCCACAAGCCAATCCCCTTTTTACCTGAACTACGGCTGGAATCCCGCCACGCCTGTCGTACGTGAGCTGGACACTGCTGTCCCGGCCGCTAGTTCCTTTGCCATGTCGGCAGATGAACGGTTTAACCGTTGCCCGTAAGTGCCTGCAAGCTGCGCAGGAGCGCGCTGCACAGCACTACAACAAGACAAAGGTCGATGTTACCTTTGCCGAGGGTCAGCAGGTGTTGCTGAGTACCCAGAATCTTCGTAAAATGGCATCTGTGCCAAAGGGCAAGCGAAAATTATTCCCCAGATGGGTGGGACCGTTCAAAGTGGTACGAATGGTAGGGAAGGCCGCTGTGCAGCTGGAGCTGCCCGCTTCCTACCGCATCCACAACGTGTTTCATGTCGGTCTTGTGAAACCGTACCACGCCTCAGGTTCTGTCCAACCGCCCACACACACGGGTTGGCTTGAAGCCATTGCGCCAGTGTTTCCTGTCGAGCGAGTGCTTGATGTCAGGACACGCCGTGAAAACCGGAAAATGGTACGAGAGTACCTGGTCAAGTGGGCAAACCAACCGCCTGAGTGCAACAGTTGGGAGCCTGAGTCTAGCTTCCCATCCGAGATGGATGAAGAGCTAGCTACGCTTAGGCAGCGCCGTTTGTTGTGTGGAAAGGCGAGCGGTGTCTAAGGAGGGACCGCTTCGGTACATATACGCGGGGAGGGGTGTGTGGCAACGTCACGAAGGACCATTCGGCTGTGTACTGTCGAGATCTTGGTTTCATGGGGACTGGCCAAGTTCGGCAGTGGTTTGGGAGTTGCCGGGCGTGCAGCGTGGCTTGGCCAATGACCGCATTGCAGTCTGTTCAACTCGAGGAGCGCGTATGAAGTAATGAGTGCTGTACTGCTGTCTCCCTGATGCGACGCTGCAACTGCTTGACACGTGTGCATGGGTGCCACGCGGAGCATCGGAGATTTGGGAACGGTCGTTAGGCCACATTACGTTGGCTCGTTATGACCGTTCGATAACTGGCAGTCTTATGGGGACTGCTGACTGCACCCAACTTGCGGGTAAACCTTGGAACTCTAGTTGCAGGTGCGCTTGGGAGGTAGCACGAGTGACGGCCTTACAGCTTACGGTACACTTTTGGCGGGGAGGGGCCATCCAGGGCCGTTTGCCCGTCCAGGTCGTTGCGTTTGCGGAGGGGAAGAGCCCTCGCCGTGTAACACGGACTGACTGACTGACTAAGAGCTGTGTGTACTTGTGCGCTGGTGGCGCATGCAGGCACTGGCTCCTGATTGCGCTGGGCCAAGTGGACACGGCTGAGTATGTGATGTGGCCGAAGAAACCAGGCTCACACCGCTCACTTGCGCACGACCCCAAAAGGAGCCGGTCGCTTCACGTAGGTCCCTATCACATACCCTACGGTTACCTATTATAATTGCTGACCTGGCCTTCCTCCGCACCAGGCATCGCCAAGGGGTGGCTCAAGGCGGACGTGCAGCGCGCCCTGGAAGCGGCCATACTGACTGCTCGCACAGCCCCGACACGTGTAGCAAGCGTTGGGTGTGTCCCCGCGGCGTACGTGCCAGACGATGCTGAGGGCTTACACTACATCATGAATACACGCAGGACGCCGCAGCACCTGAACAAGGCGCCATGGAGCCCCTGGCTCTGGCATCCCCAGGTGCCACATGGACCGCCACAAGCCTCCTGTGTACATCCCCCTGGTGTGCACGGCCAACGCTGAAAAAGCCAAAAGCATCCAAGCTGTGCTGCTACGGCACAGCCATGAGGAACTCCCGACCCAATGACACATCAACAAGTGTCTTAGGATGCATTGCAGCGCGGGAGTCCCGCACCTCCGCCCACATGTGCTTGCCAAGCACCGAATCCCGAGCCCCTGTAACCTTCTCACAAGTAAAAAAACAAAGGTCGCACTGCAAGCTAGGCCTACACTCGGTCAGGAGTAAAGGTCGCTATTGTACAGATGCTCCATGACCCAGCCAGGACAGCGGCTGACTGTTATGCAGTGTCGTGACGCCAATAACCGGTATGGACATGCGCGGAAAGCACACACTCCTGCATGAACAAGGATTGGACTGCGCTTTGGATAAACACACGGTGCCACATCACACCGTACTTTCACTTCTGCGACATGGCAGCGCTTGGGCCTTACGGCGCGTACGGGCAGTTACACCTGCCGAATGTAACACATACCAATACCCTAGGTCCTGCCGTACTACCCGCATTGCAATGACCAGGTTTCAAGCGTCCCGCATCCTTGGCCAGCAAATGAAGAATGCACTCCATGTATGATGCACATCCGCGCACCAAAACAGCTGTCCCTGCACCGCCAACACGTACGGCGGGCGTGCTGCCCTCATTCAAACTGCCAGCAGCCACCGTATGCTGATGTCTGCGCCGTGCAGTCACAACGGCGTACACTTTGGGCGCAGGGAAACGACATACGAAGGTTGGTCATCAAGCAATCACCAACGCAGTCATTTACGCACCACTGCACACGACGTCATGCGCAGGGTGCCGTACCAAACTATTTACCTATCCGTCGACCCCCCATCCATCCCTTCTTGCCCGGACTGCGACTGGCGTTTAGCATCACCCCACACCTCATGAACGAATCGTCCCACTACCACAACCTTCCTACGGCCTTCTCAAACCAAAAGGTACTGCTCGACATGTGATGCTGAAAGCTGCTAGGGGAAATACCCAAGTCTGCACCCTGAAAGGAGCCACCCTGAAAGGAGCCAACAGACTGGCCCAAGACCAGCCTCCAACCTAATTGGCGTCGACGCGCGGGGGTCCTGGTAAGCCTCCACGGAAGCGAACTACGCGAACAGGAAGCGCGGCTGCTTCACGGCTGCGACACGCATGCCGCTGCGGATGCGCGCCGGCGCCGGCAGCACCATCCTGCTGGGCCCTGGCCGTCCCAGCGGCGTCCTCCCGG
The DNA here is from genome assembly GCA_036984285.1 of Chlamydomonas sp. KOR1. NCBI lineage: Eukaryota > Viridiplantae > Chlorophyta > Chlorophyceae > Chlamydomonadales > Chlamydomonadaceae > Chlamydomonas > Chlamydomonas sp. KOR1. Next base: position 155,427 of record BQMZ01000350.1, read on the forward strand.
CCATGCTCAGGCCAGCCCGCACCCCGCTGCTGAGGGCGGTGGTGCGAGGCGAGCTAGGCCAGCTCACGAGGCCGCTGCCCGCGCTGGAGCCACGGCCGGAAGCGGCAGACGCGGGAGCGGCGCTGCCGTGGGTGCGGGTCTCGTCGCCGCTGCTGCCGTTGTCGCCATGCCCAGCACCGCCCCCGGCGGCGTCCGCAGCGGCGGCCGCCTGCATGGTGGCCGGCGCCAGCGCGCTCACGCAGCTTAGCGCCTCGGACAGCTCCGTGGCGGTCATGCCAACCAGCCTTGGCAGCGCCAGCACCACCTCCACGTCCACAGGGCCAAACCCGTACCATGGCTTCGGGTGAGCCAGCACGTTGCGGATCAGCCTTGTGGATGGGCGGGGTGGCAAGAGTGGCAGGTTGCGGGTGTGTGCACTGGGGCAACCGCAAAGCAGCAGACGATTAAGTATGAGGCAAGGGCACAGACGTGGGGTTCCCAACCGCCATGCGAAGGTACTAGGAAAGCAGAGTCGATGAGAGGGCGCCTTTGTGGTGTCGGCACAACAGCCTGCGCAAGCCTCGGAATTCCCCAACACAGCAGCTAGCATCATCTGCAAGCGTACACCCACCGTAGGAAGTATACCAGGAAGTCACGGTGGCTCGTCAGCTGCTGCTTTCCGCCGGCACTGTAATGCGCGAAGGCCCCCGCGTTGGAAGGGGAGTGGAGCGCCTTCAAACAGAGAGGAAAGGCAGAGCACACTGAGTTCGGTGACAGTACCAACGTCAAGACGCAAGACCGGCTCCAGCCACTATAGCACGCCTAAGGCACCTACGTGGCCTTCAGGACCAGGGTCAGCATGCATGCGCCGCAGCCCCAAAACCGCCTTGCCTTTGTGAACGTGCGTTCCGCCTCCCAGCGGTCGGCCACGCTACCGCCCGGAGGCAGCCGCTCCTCGGCCCTGTCTGCCAGGTCCTGTAATGACAGCACCAACAGCACGTGCGGGATGCGTGTGCGCTGGGACAGTGCTAAGGCCAAGCAGGGCGTCAAGGTGTCAAGGCGTCCGGTCAAGAGCAGCTATCTGAGCGTTAAAAACATTAAGTGCAAGCCCATTGTGCGTGGTCGTTGCCATGCGTCCGGAAATGGAGTGCAGCCACGGACGTGCACCATGCCTGGGCGTAGCTTAAGAGTTGCCAGGCTATCCTAGACCACTCGCCTGCAACACGTCCCCCAGCTGGTCGATGCCCTCCAAGGTGTCGGGGGAGTCCTTGCCGGCCTTGCGCAGCCCCAGCACCTTGTCTGCCACGTCGCCCAGTTGCAGCAGCTGAAAGCCCAAGTCCAGCTCCGTTGGTGTCAGCCTGGACTCTAGGCCGGACCAGTCCGTGCGCAGCTCGCCGCCTGGGCCGATGATGTTCTGTTGACAGGGCATAGGGCACACGAACCAGTCGATCGGCCAATTTTATGGTGCACGATTCTTAACGAGCTTATGGTAACGTTGGAGCGGGCAACAGCATTTGTCGCAGCCCAGCACGCGAGAGGGCAACGGACAACGGCTGTGTCTCAAAGCGTGTGCAAACCCGTACACGTGTAATGGGTCTGGGAGAACAGGCCGTGCAGGCATTGTGTTGGTGCTTTATGATGGGCCCCAAAGCTGCTATTGCTACACACGCGCGCATGCATGCAGCCCCACCCGCAGGAACTGCCGCTGGCTCGGGTTCTTCAGGTAGTAGGCCCCGCTCGCATTCTTCTCCATGTATGGCTCCAGGAACTCGAAGAGGCCCTTGTGTATCACACCCCTGTCCAGCTGCGCCCCCAGCATGGGTGACGTGAGGCCCAGGAAGTGGATGCGCTGCGCGGCCGTCATGTGGGCCAGGCTAAGGCACCACTCCTTCGCGACCTGGATGGTTGTGTGCGTCCAAGGGGCAGAGGTGTTGGGGGAACAGGTAGCCGCCAGCGGAGGTCGCAGATGGGAATGAAAACCCTTTCTTTGCATGTGCGCACCACGGCAGTCACTGAAACCCTCCCACCTCAGCCGCAGTGCAGGCGCAAGAGAATACGGGTGTGCGTCTGTCGAGAACGTCACGTATCAGGCGCGCTGTTGACGGACCAGTACCCCACCGCCCACAGAGGCACTACTACCACCAAATGCACCTGGAGCAGTGCGAGCCAGCTGAGTCCCGCAGCGGGGCAGTGTCGGACATGTGAGCGTTGGCAGGCATCGGGGTAAAGAGGTGCACGGACTTGGCACGGATAGGTACCACTACCCTGCACAGGTGAGCTGCACGGATAGGTACCACTACCCTGCACAGGTGAGCTCCTGCCACTTAAGAGGAACAGCAGCGGAACGAAGACTACTGGGCGGCCGGGCAGCGCGTGAGGTGCCACAACAAAGGCGCGGATCTACCCAGTTTGACCCCAGGGGCAGAGCGCAGGACCGGCTACCTTACGAAAGAGTACATGAATGACGTCCTCGATGACCTAGACAGACTTGTGACACCCCGGCGAGAGGCCCCACCTACAACGCTGGCCGCCCTCAACATGCGCACAGCCTATTCGCACCTCCTCCTGCATCTTTCCGCGAACAAAGTCAGCCGCGAACGCATCTTGGTCGGCCGGCCTCCCCGCGCAGTTCCAGTCCTCCACCAGCGTGGCGAACAGCGCCGGCGAACCCCCGCTCCACTCCAGCAGCCGCTGCACGTCCTGCCGCTGCAGCCCCAGCTGCTGCACGGTGTCGTCCACGAGCTCCAGCATTAGCTCCTCAGGGAACACTGCCGGCAGGTGCACCTGCACACAGCAGTGCAGCGAGCGGTGCGCCGCACCTTAAATCATGCCATTACGGCCTAGCGTGGCTGGCCTCTGAGAGGCGGCCGCACGAACAGCATGCCGACGATAACCGGGGGAAGAGCGGGGGTGGGGGGTGCCAGGGGCTGTCCCCATCCTCAAGGCTTTGCGGCGTCAGGGGTAGCCTTAGCACCAGGTGCCTGCACGCACTCACCGGCCAGATGTACCGCAGCGGCGCTTGGCCATTCACCGGCATGGACGCGAGGGCGATCCAGGTTAGGGCCATGCTGCTTCCCGTTACCGCCCAGAGCATCGTGGGCGGGCTTTCGATCAGGATACGGCGCAGCACGTTGTCGCGTATGTAGTTGACGCCGTCCACGTCCAGCTCGCCGCCCATGGTGGGCTGCAGCAGGCCTTGCAGCTCGTCTGTGTGTGCATGCACGTAGGCAGCATAGCACCCAGTGGGACAGCGGCAGGGTAGGTCCAGTCCTGACCAGCGCATGCCAGGGCCATGAATTCATGTGCGCACACGGCTTTGCAGCCCCCTTGGGTTTGTTGCTGCTGACGCTTTACAGCAACATCCATACTTCGTGTACCCACCGCCCGCTGGCCGCACAGCCGTCCACCTACCCAGCAGCACCAGCACGGGTTGCTCAAAGCTGGTCAACAGCTCCACGACGGCGCGGCCAGCGCGGGGGCGGCTGAGCTGGCCTGAGCCGCTGCGGCCTTCGGCCAGCACCTTCTGCGCGTGCTCCCACGCCGCGTCCTTCACCCGCACCTTCGTGCGCTCCGCCCACTCCATCACCGTCTCCAACAGGTCGACCAATAGCGCGGTGCTGCCTTCCTGTGGGTGGGCAGCCCCGTGTACACACGTGAGGAGGCCTAAGATAATGCTGAGTGCCTTCAACGCGATTGCGAGCAACTAGCATACAGGTGCGGTCATGAAAACGTTCATGTTACGGTTCTGGGGAGAGCGTCAGCCGGGCGCGCAGTCGCACATACACCTAGCTCATCCCCTTTTGCGCCCAAGCTTTTTTGTGTGCACCAGTAGTGGTGGTAATGGGCAGTTGTTATCCACAGAACTGCACAAGATCGAAGCTGCGGGTATTCAAGGTGCCCGTTGGACTCACGTTGAAGGACGCGGATGTCACGTTACCTATCATGGTACCGCGCGGTGGCGTGATGCGAACGTAGCACGAGGTAGTTGCATGTGTGATCCCGCCTCAAGATAGGTTAGGTACCTAAACGTCACGCCGTGTGACCACTGCCGGACACGCTATGTGACTGAACGTCCGCGAGCGTGATATAGAGAGCACCTGCTGCTGTCTGCTGGGTGGAAGCTACACACAAATCACGAAACAGCCGGTTACCTTGCCACGTCAACGTAATTTGCGCGTGCTCCGAAACCATACTGCACGACTCATGCCACGGGAGCTCACCTGGCGGGTCAGCTCCAGGCCGTTTAGCCGCAGCACAACCATGCCCTTCCACGGGTGCCCTTGCGGCGCGTTGCGCAGCGTCTTGGCCAGCACCGCCGGCACCACCACGTGAATCGTGTGCGTCCTTCCGCTCTGCGAACATCGGTGGCAGAAATGCCGTGCGGCGTTCAGGCCAGACGCAGATAGATATGCAGAACAGTACAAGACGCGAGGAGCAAGCAGAAGCAGGCGAAAGCAGGCAGATGGCGGCTGCAGGTTGCAGGTGTTAACGCGCTGTCGGAGATACGGCTGGCAATAATGTGAGCTGGACATGGTGTGAGCGTGTCGCTGTCTTTAACGTAACAACTGCTCACATGCAACCAAGTCAGTTGCAACCCATACAACCGTGCGGTGCCTGCATGCATGCCTTGAGACACACGCACCTTGACGAGCCCAGACGCCACAAAGGCCCGAAGTGCGCGCCGCCACCCGGCGGTACCGGCACAGCGGCAGCTGGCTAGCGCCCATGATTCAACTTCCTCCACGACGCCAGTATAGTCGAGGTACAGGCTGCTGGGGCTGCCATCCCCAGAGAGCAGCCACACGCGGGCCCTGTCGGCACGACCTCCGGACTTCCCACGAGCGTCACCCGCAGCTCCTCCAACGAAGCCTGCGAGCTTGCAGCTTCATGTCCGCCTGTGTCAGCATGCAATCGCGTAGGTAGAAGAAGCTGCTTAGACACTGCTGGTAACGGTAAGAACGGCAAAGTAGAGAATGACAATGGCGGGAAGCCGACCTGCTTCCTCCTGCACAAGTCAGCAAGTCTGGCTCCCCCAGCGCTGATCAACTGTCAATGAGCCTGGGTACAGTCCCTAAAGCCCTGGCCGACGAGCTTTCGCGGGTTGGGCGCAGGCCACGGAGGAAACAGTGCGCTTGCAGTGCTGTAGAGCCAGTCTTCACTTGCAATTTACTGCCGCAGCGAACTTACCCATGGCTCTCCCAATCCCCTATGCGCTTATGGAGTGAGCGCCTCTACAGCCTCCCGCACGGTGCCTCAAGCAGCAGCGCAAGATTGCCAGCCTTCAGCTACACTAGGCCAGTAGCTCCAGCTGGTCGTGAAGGGAAGCAACGCTGCTCTGTTGTCAACCTCTGCGGAAAAGGAAGGGGACAGGTTCAGGCGACGGGCACCAGCAAACGCTGCGAGGCCACGCAGGAAACCTAATTACCCAAACCTAGGTGCACTGCAGTGTCATGTCCTTCTCTGTTCACTTGACCTCGCTGAACCCACCGGTACAGGGAGTCCTACAGGAAGTCCTCCATGGCCGCGACGCCCTCGCTGTCAGTGCCGGTCGCCCCAAGCGCCATTTGCCCGAACAAGGAGGTATACAAGGTGCAGAGGTGGTAAGCCGGACCTGTTTGCAACTTTGTAAACGGCGCAGAGCATTGATATTGTATGTGGGACGGATCTACGGGGAATGGGTCAGCATCGGACGGAACGCTCGTGCACCTGTTGGACGTCGGACAGGCGCTGGCGCCGATTCTGGGTGTTCTATCTCTCCTTGATACTTGGCACCATGTAGATCCTTAGCAGCATGTATTGGAGACCGATGCCGCCGTCGCTGTGCATCGCACAGGTGCAAACGTCCTGCTGGTTGGCCCTGGTGACCCTGGGGTCCGTCGACGCTCCGTCGGACCACAATGTCGGCCTGTGATTCCGCTGGCAGTTTGGGTGGACTTGTGTATCCACCGTGCTGACCGTGTGTGCGGGTGCCAAGGGAGAGTACCCCTGCCCAGTTTCGGCAGCAGGGGAGACGAGCTGGGCGCTGGGCAGTTCGGTGGGGGTCTCCCCTGCTCAAGTAACATGGTTTCCAACAGCCGACAGTGGAGCACGACGCATACTGAGCGGTAATCCAAGCGAATTTGCCTGGCCGGCTGCCTAGGCAAAGATAGGTGCTCGGAGGGCTGAAAGACAGCGAGCCCAATGCAGCAGGCTCCTCTGCCGATAATCCACTCCGTTGTCTGTTTGATACAATATGCACAGCCTATCCGCCGTGCACGTGCACCCTTGCCCGGGTGCGCACGGACGCTGAATGCTCGTCCTGAGTCGTTGCTCTTGGCCTGTTGCGAGGGCACTTGAGGTGTTGCTGACCGCCGGCCCGGACGGGCTTCCTTCCAGCTTCACCTTTTTAATTGCAGAGCCAGTGGCGCAGCATGGCGGCGTTCGTCATGCACCAAGGCTTTGCCCCTGGCCCCCCAACTGCCAACCGGAACCCACACCCCACACCCAGCAGCAGCGCCGCCCCCACCCCCACCTCCTCCCGTCCCGCGCTGGCAGCTTCCCGGCAGCCTCCGACAGCTTCTTGCAGCTGCCTACGGCCTGGGTCGCAGCGCAGCGCTCCGGGCCCACTGCCGCCGCCGCCCCGGCCGCGGCCGCTTCAGTGGCGGCGCCGATAGCATCGCCGTACAGCAGTAGCAGCAATAGCAGCAACATTCCCCTGTCGTACGGTGAACGCCTCAAACTTGTGGACGCCGACATTGGTACGGATGCAGAGATCTACGGCATTCCCCGCAGCGAATGGCTGAAGCTGCCGGTGAAGCGGCGTGGCGGCTGAGCGTGCACGCGTGCTCCTCATGGGAGCGGGTGGGTGGTGTGTGGGGCCTTGCGGGACATTCGGGGGCCGCGTCGGACGCGTTTAGAGCCGGGGTTGAACGGCATGCGCATGCCGTGTTGGTCTCGGCCGTCTAGCCTCGGGTGTCGCAAGTTGCTAGAGGCGGGGCCCTGAACGTGAGGGTGTGCACTGAACGCGGCAGGCCGCACACGGAGTAGGAGGCTACGGCATGCCATGGCACTGCCAGTTGTGCGCCTCCATTGGCGCCTGTAGGGTCGAGGGGACTTGCGCACCGTCCATCCGCACCTTACTGGGCCCTTACGCTGTAACACCATACGGCTCACATCCTCGTGCGCCTGCCTGCTGCCCGCGCCGCCTCCCCCGCCTCGCCGGCCTGCCCCGCGGCCCCTCCCCCCACTTCCCTCCCCTCCCCAGGGCCCCAGCCGCTACCTGGGCAGCGAGGTGGACGCCGTGCACAAGCCGTGGGAGGAGGCGGCCATACGCTTCTGCTTCACGTACCCCGAGATTCACGAAGTCGATGAGGCGGCAGGGTGTGC